>JARQOC010000007.1:120793367-120975867 GCA_033576535.1 Allobates femoralis
AGTTGACATGGATTAAAGTTGACTCAACCTCTGTCCTGTGTCCTTGTGTGTACCACATTGAGCATGGAGAAAAGAAAGAAGACCAAAGAAATGGGTGAGGACTTGAGAAACCAAATAGTGAGGAAGCATGAGCAATCTCAAGGCTACAAGTCCATCTCCGAAGACCTGAATGTTCCTGTGTCTACCGTGCACAGTGTCATCAAGAAGTGTAAAGCCCATGGCACTGTGGCTAACCTCCCTAGATGTGGACAGAAAAGAAACATTGATGAGAGATTTCAACGCAAGATTGTGCGGATGGTGGATAAAGAACCTCGACTAACATCCAAACAAGTTCAAGCTGCCCTGCAGTCCGAGGGGACAACAGTGTCAACCCGTACTATCCGTCGGCGTCTGAATGAAAAGGGACTGTATGGTAGGAGACCCAGGAAGACCCCACTTCTTACCCCGAGACATAAAAAAGCCAGGCTGGAGTTTGCCAAAACTTACCTGAGAAAGCCTAAAACGTTCTGGAAGAATGTTCTCTCATACATAGTAGCGCTCACTCAACACCAGTACATAGTAGCGCTCACTACTATGAACCGGACAGTCCCGGATCTGAATTTGCCGCCCATGTCACTCTATGGGGCGGGATGGCTGTTATTTGCCATCTGGTTTGTTGGTTTTCCGGGAGGATACGGTTTTGTCTAATTTTTGCATCGGACCTAAATCCGGAGCATTTTTTGTGTCCAATGCAAAAATCGGACAAAACCGGATCCTCCCGGATCCAACACTCATAGCATGGGAGTCTATGGGCGCCGGATCGTGATGGATCTGGCAGAAATTGTGCTGGTGCCCGGACGCCGGGTGCTGGAAGAGCGGCGGCTGTTACAGGCAGCTGCCACTGAATTTCAGTAACTGGAGAGCTCCCCGGCTGAAATTTCAGCACTGGACAGCGGCACAAATGAAGCCGGCAAAAAGCAAGATCGGAGGGCAGATTTTCCCTTCGGTTCTGCTCGTCCAGGGCTGTCAGGTTCTGTCCAGTGCATCCTGCAAAGCACCGGACAGAACCTGACAGGCAAAAAACGTGGTGAGAAGTCGGCCTTACTCCGCCATTACAAGACAGCGCAGCATTGCGACATTTCATTAACATGACTGTAGACTTTACAGACTTTTTGCTTCGGACTCAGATTATTCAATACAAACATTCCTCATCCTGCAGGAGACGGTGCCACAATGTTGCATTACATGCGATCACCAGTGTAAGGTCACCGTCATTACCTGCACGTAGATGGTGTCTAAGCGCAGTAATGGCAGCTCCTGCGTTTGGGTTTAATGGAAGAACTGATTATTATTCTGGTTGCAGCGGGAGGTCTCCTGTTCAGAGAGTTTGGTTTGGATTTGTTTGAGAAATATAATAAAATCCGTGAATGACTTAAAGGAGTATAAACCCCATTTCATGAATCTGCTGGAGATTGTAGATCCCAAGACATTTAAAGAAAAATACCCATTGAGGGTAGTGCTGGCATACTGCCAATATTAGGGACCGGACGTTAATGTAGGGTGACAATGCTGGTGGGGCTGTGATGACTGGGCTGAGTCAATGGAAACGTCCAGCTGAAGGGAAGCTAATCTCGTAGAGGTCACAGAAGAATACACAGGGCCACGAACACCCAATAAGATGACCACGCCCACCAACTAGGCTGGCCACACCCACCAACTAAGATGACCATGCCAACCAACTAAACTGACCATGCCCACCAACTAGGCTGGCCACACCTATCAACTAAGATGACCACGCCCACCAACTAGGCTGGCCACACCTATCAACTAAGATGACCACGCCCACCAAGTAGGCTGGCCACACCTATCAACTAAGATGACCATGCCCACCAACTAGGCTGGCCACACCTATCAACTAAGATGACCACGCCCACCAAGTAGGCTGGCCACACCTATCAACTAAGATGACCATGCCCACCAACTAGGCTGGCCACACCTATCAACTAAGATGACCACGCCCACCAACTAGGCTGGCCACACCTATCAACTAAGATGACCACACTCACCAACTAAGATGACCATGTCCACCAACTAGGCTGGCCACACCTACCAACTAAGCTGATCACGTCTAAGAACTAAGCTGACCTTGCCCAACAACTAAGATGATCACGCCCACCAACTAAGCTCCCCACATCCATCAACTAAGCTGACCATGTCCACAACCTAAACTGGCCAATCCCACCAACTAAGCTGGCCATGGCCACCAACTATGATGGCCACGCCCACAACTAAACTGGTCACGCCCACCAACTAAACTGGTCACGCCCACCAACTAAGATGGCCACGCCCACCAACTAATCTGGCCACACCCACAAACTAAAATGGTCAATCCCACAATTTAAGATGGCCACGCCTACAAACTAAGATAGTGACGCCCATAAACAAAGATGGCCACGCCCACCAACTAAGCTGGTCCTATCACTAACTTCCGGTCCCCAATACTGCCGCATGCTGGTGAAGCTAAGAGGAGGAAGCCATCATTGAATAGTACTGCCTTCTGTCTTCAGTTGGAGCTGGATTCCTCATTCATTGAGGGAACTGATTCTAAGCAAATTAAATTGCCGGTAGCTTCAAATTTAGCAAAAACATCAGTTTAACAGAAACAGAATTCTCTGCAGCTCAATTCATTCTAATCCTTCAAAATGGAGGCTACCGGTCCCCATGTGCTATATATGTATTAAGGCTGAAAAGGGGTTAAAATAATACCCTCCCTGGCCCTCGCCTGTTTGGTGCG
Organism: Allobates femoralis; assembly: GCA_033576535.1. Lineage (NCBI taxonomy): Eukaryota > Metazoa > Chordata > Amphibia > Anura > Aromobatidae > Allobates > Allobates femoralis. Next base: position 120,796,141 of record JARQOC010000007.1, read on the forward strand.
GCTTCCTGGCCGATAGCTCCCCCCGGTCCGGTCTCACATCTTCACCGTACTCCTGTGATGTCATATGATGCTCAATACAATCAGTGTAATACTTTGTTTCTCTTGTGGTGGCGCTGCAGCTGAAGTTGGCCCATGCTGCCAGATTTACCCTTTGATCTCAGCTGATTGCGGGATCTCAAAAATCAGGACAACATATAATTAGATCTGTTGAGATCTAGTGGGTGCCAGAGGCACAGAAGAGCTGTCACGGCTGTGAACCGGAAGGAAGGAAGAGACAGAGAACGCCTTAACTGTCCCTCACGATACCGGTCTCTAGTCTAATCCATGTGCCAAAGATTACCCCGGAAGGTGGGGTCACCTGGGTCTGGTACTGAGCTATACTCCTAGCTATGACTCACCTATATGTCATACCCCCAAGGGAGAGAAGAGGCAGGAATGCAAGGCAAACACACAGGGACCCCAGGCAAGTAAACAGATAGCAATGATTCCAAATCTTCTCCAGCAGCTGCAAAAGGCGCAAACACCTCAGCACTACAGAGACAGTCTTCTACAATGTGGTCAGTATAGAGATTCTATATCCGGCATGGAGTAAAGCCAGGAGCTGCTGTATATAGTGGAAGGGAGTGATAATAATAACTACAGCTGGGACTAAGGCTAAGAGTAATTTCAGCCAGAGTGGACAGATGAGGGCTGGGAAGAAGAGTGTAGAATATTTTTATTCCTTTGTTTATCTGGGGTTTGCAGAGACCTCAGATCACAATAACGCATATTTGATTCAAATTACAGCCAATCTGAAGTTCTGAAAGGTTCACTAATATTCATGACATTGATTATCTCCAAAGATCCTCTCCTGCTCTGAAGGACCCACAGCTTCTGTGCATTACACAGACAGATCAATGATGCTGTGTAATACTTTACTTCTCCTGCGGGGGCACTGCAGGTAAAGTGAAGACTTTCTGCCAGGTTCTCCCTTTGATCGTAGCCCATTAGTAGGTCATTAGCAAAAAGACACGATGGAATTAACTAATTATATGGAGACTTGCAACAATAGAGATGGTTCAAAGCAGAAATTCTCAAATATCTACATATTAGATCTATGTTAATAATGATAATTAATAATTAATATTAGATGAATATTTTTAAACGAGCCTTGGGTCACATCATTCCTTATACTTCATTCAGAGAGTCATCGCATCACGCCATTTCCAGCTAATCTGGCACGTTGCATTGTTGGAGATGTAGTTTCGGATTGCTTGTACTCATTACTCTATACTACACAGCATATTATACACAGACACTGAACAAGCAGAGGGTGTCAGGAGGCCAAGCAGCTATAAAGTAACTTCAAGTGTGTTATCCCTGATGTGAAGTGGTGCATGACAGGAATAGGACCTCTCTCTCGAGTCAAGCCCCGCCCCTGAGGAACTGCAATAAGCATAGCATAGCGTGTGTGACGAGGGTTTACTGTCCTTGGGAAACCTTGAACAGTTCTGAGATCTGCATTTCTCATTGCTTTATGAAGCTCTGCTTTTTTTCTTGGTTCAGCAAGGGATAACAACTCTTTTAATACCTCTCCTGTCTCAGGTGCAGCGGTTTGTGACCACTCCCCTCCATTTTAAACAGTTACATGTTCTAACTCCTGATGCCAGTTCTAGAATAATTGGGAACAAGTCACTAGAAGTATCTGGTGTAGCGTCGTTTGCAGTCCTGAAGTTTTATTACAATTGAGTTTGTTGGAGTTTATTGCCTTTTCCCTTTTCTCCATCGATCTTTGCATTATCCTGGATGAGTGGAGGGAAAGCTAGGGATTAGGCACGTGATGGTGGCAGGGGGAAGGACCTGTATAGGGATGGTAGGGAGCTTAGGGTAGACACAGATGAGTGTCAGAAGGTGACCCGTTTCCTCTCTCCTTATCATTGTGGTCTTCCTCTCCTTTACATCCCCTTTGTGTTGTGCTGGAAATCATATTTGCTGACAGTTTATTATTTTTTGTGAAAGTGTCGCCTTAATGTATTTTTTCACCATTTGGCCGCATGTTCTTCCTCCCTGACATCGAGTTGTGCAGATGAGTCCCTGTGACTGTCTTGGTTTTCCTATAAAATAAAAAGTATCACTGTATAAAGTGCAAGTGATTGACTGCTGATTTTATTAGCTAAATCCTTTTGGTAATGCTTCTTTATTTGACAAATGTGGCTTTCACAGCATGTTTCGGAGGGGTCACCGCCTTCATCAGGTGAACATGTAATCAGGTGATCAGGTGATCAGGTAACACCTGATGAAGGTGGTGATCCGCCGAAACATGCTGTGAACTCCACAATTGTCAAATAGAGAAGCATTACCAAAAGGATAATCTGTGCCTGGATGCTGGATTAATGTGCTATACCAAGGAAACACATACTGACCACATTCAACGTATCTGACTCCGACTCCTCAATTTCTCTGAATCTGACTCCAAAACTCTGACTCCACAACTGTGGCTGTAAAGTCAGTAAGACAAACATCTGACTCTGACTCTCAATTTAACTGAATCCGACTCCACCCAAAATGGACACCCTACTCCACAACTCCGACTCTGACTCCACCCAAAATGGGCACCGACGTCAATTCCACAATCATGGCTATAAAGTCAGTAAGCCAAACATCCGACTCCGACTCTGACTCTTCAATTTACCTGAATTTGACTCCAGCTAAAATGGACACCGACTCCACAACTGTGGCTGTAAAGTCAGTAAGCCAAACATCCGACTCTTCCATTTCCCTGAATCTGACTCCGATTCCACCCAAAATGGGCACCGACTCCGATTCCACAATCATGGCTATAAAGTAAGCCAAATATCCGACTCCGACTCTGACTGTTCAATTTACCTGAATCCAACTCCACCTAAAATTGACAGCGACTCCACAACCATGGCTGTAAAGTCAGTAAGCCAAACATCCGACTCTTCCATTTCCCTGAATCCGACTCCGACTCCACCCAAAATGGGCACAGAGTCCGATTCCACAATCATGGTTATAAAGTCAGTTATCCAAACATCCGACTCTGACTCTCAATTTAACTGAATCCGACTCCACCCAAATTGGACATCGACTCCACGACTCCAACTCCTCCTAAAATGGACACTGACTCCATAAATCCAACTTACACAGACTCTACCCAAAATAGACACTGACTCCACGACTCTGACTCCACCCAAAATAGATGTCCACTCCACGACTCCACCCAAAATAGACGTCGTCTCCACGACTCTGATTCCACCCAAAATGGACACTGACGCCATGACTCCGACTCCATAGCCCTGCAAAATAAGATCAATAAAAAGTAAAAAAGTCCTGCTCACTGTGGAAGCCCAAGTCCTCATGGATCTCTGATGGAAAAGTAACCCGGTTTCGGGTCTATGACACGAGTGACATAACCCAAACATTTGCACCTTTCATTCTCTCACTTTTATCTTTGACCTTCCCCAGATTTGGAGGCCTCGTCGCCCCTGAGATCTTGAATCTTTCCACTGTAACAAGTTCAATAAAACCTAAATTTGCAAATCAGGATTTTGATATTATTTTGGGCACAAACGACGTCACAATCTGCTGCGTTAAATCTGGAGCAAAGTATACTGAAAAGTTGCAGAACTTCGTGACTTAGTTTCTTCTTCTTGGATAGAACTTTCTGATCTGATAATCGCCGGCGCTGACGCCTCCTCGTCCTCCGCAGACGCTTTGATTTTCTGCCGCCTTCTCGTCGTCTACGGAACGAAGTTACAATTTGGACAAAAATTAAACTAATCAAAACAGATCTAAAAAGTCCCGTTCCGGCCTGTGCCAACCTCCGCTAATGACGCCGGGCACAATCTCAACAATCAATATTGTGGTCTGATGCCACTTTTATTTTCGGCGAGCAATATGCTTGTTAATATGGAAAAAATAACGAATCGGCTCCTAATTGCCAAAACGTTGCCGGATGATGTGACAGATGCCGGCGGGGAGGGACGGTAGCTGCTTTCTTCAGTTTATTTAGAGATCTATGGTGTTATGTAAATGAGTCATTTGGAACTCTTGGGCCCCTGAGCTATGGAGGGCCAAGGCTGCCCCTTCTACAGGCCCCTCTGTGTATATATGTGATATGTATATGTGATATATACCGTTGCTTTAATTCTAGTATTATCATATTGATGAACATATTGATACATATCTGCCAATTTCTGTTGGCCGCGATCCGGAACACGGACAATTGTCAGAATTCAGCTGAGAAATTCTGCTATAACCGTGCTGTCTTGTGGCCGTGACCATTCCTCATCCATTTCCAGGCCCCTCCATGCCTCAGTCCTGCCACCCATAGACGGTGGGGGCACAATAAGCTTTTCTGGAATCGATAACCTTGGCAGGGTCTGTCATGCTCGGGCAAGGGATTGTCCTGCTAACGGCACAACACAGAGGTTACAATGGGGATGGAAAGGGTAAGAAGGCCATAAAGGGTAGGGAGAGAAGAGACCTCCTGACACCAATCTGTGTCTGCACCCTGGGCTCCCTAACGTCCCTAAGTGGGTCTTTTCCCTGTCGCCACCATGTGCCTCATCCATAGTTGTCTCTCCACTCACCTGGTGAGTCCGCTAGATTTCACCACTAGGGACGGGTGAACATCCCTTATTTCCCTGTGTTCGGGAGCCTGATAAAGCAATGAAAGTGTTAATCCCGCTGTTATACTTACCGGCTTCCTGGTGTGACCCGTGCTGCATCACTTCCGGGCCGCCCCTTATCTTTTGCCTGAATGTGATTGGCTCTGGAGCCGGTCACATGACTCAACCCAGAAGTGACACTGCTCCGCCACAAAGCTGCACCGTATAACGCAGACCTGGTAAGTATAATCAGGAGGGCCAGCAACACTTTCATTGTTGTAACAGAGCGGCCCTGATCCTGAACACGGGGAAATAAGAGATGTTCACCCATCCCTATTCACCATTGTAATAATAAGACACAGGGGACGGAGGATGAAAAAAGCATAAAGACTGTGAGTAAGAGCTGAACGCTCGAAACATGTCTGGCACTGCTGGATGGTTGTGATCTTGTGAGGTTCTATGGAATAAATATCACCTCTTAGGCTGGGTTCACACTTGCGTTTGCAAGCGCATCGCACTGAACGCAGCCAAACGCTTGTGCATATGTTCCTATGTTTAACATGGGAACGCATGTGCCTGCGTTCGCGCTCGGACGCGCACAATTTGTGCACCCTCCGAGCGCACTCCGAACGCAGCATGTTGCATTTTTTGTGCAGTCGCGGGCGCTTATTTTATCTGCAAGCGCCCGCAAGCGCACAAAATATGCATGGATCAGCTGTTTCTTCAAATCAGCTGTGCCGGGAGGAGGAGATCTCTGCCGCTGATCTGCTCCTCCGGGCCTCCCCCGAGACAGCTGATTGGCTGGTGGGCTGCATACTAATGTGAACGCAAGCAGAGATTCTCCCCTGCGTTCACATAAGTATGGGCTGCGTTTGCACTGCGTATGCGTCTGCATGCCCTGCGCATGCAGACACATACGCAAATGTGAACCCAGCCTTAATGCAACTAGTGGAGTTTCCTCGCTGGCTTTACTATTTATTCTCTTATCCTGGAGCCCAAGCCTTGGGCAATTCCGTGCAAGCTTCCACAGTGCAAGGTGCAGGTGTCATTGGATACGGGACCGGTGAGCAGCTATTTCCCCTTTTCTATCTTTCCAAAAAAGCATAAACACTCACTCTGAAGTTACAGGCAAACAGCAGAGCTGCAAACAACAGGACTCCGGCAACTTCCAGTGACTTCCTCCTGCCACGGTGGTCAATTCTGCAATAAATTATATAACTGGCGAAGATATGACTATTTAAAGTGGAGGGGAGTGGTCACAAACCTGCAACTTAGCAATCAGGTAACATCCATTCTTCATGTTAAAAAATGGATCCTGCAGAAATGAATTTCTAAACGGACAATAAAGTTGTGTTTGCCGAACATATTGCGCTGGATCTGATCTACCGGACGATTACTAGACGGGTGAACTCAGCCTTGGGGAGTAACGCCGCTGCCCGCCTCCCTGGATTATTACAGCTTTCAGCAGAGAACTTGAGATAAATTAATTTCACAGAACATATAAAGAAGCCAGACGATGGGTCTGGTGTGTGATATCCTGAGAACACCAAGTATCCTGGAGGAAAGGACGCTAAATATAGAAGCGTCTCCGAGTCATCTGCGCTCCCACATTAGGTGGATGCAGTCACACTCCCTCTCAACCATATGGAGCTGATGACCTACATTACCAGCTCAGATGTTCGCTGCATCCATGAATTCACTGGTGGCTGTAAATTTACTATTCAGAAAATAAAGAAAAAAATTAGAACCCCCCCCCAAACGATGTACTTAAAGGGAAGGTGCCATCCAAAAAAATGTTTTTCAACACTTGCAAAAATGTTAATGTTTTAATATGTTTTTCCAATATTATCATATTTTTTATGGAGTAAAATATGAAAAATAATGTTAAAAGTTTGATATATTCCACTGTGAAACACTAGGGGGAGCCGCTGCTGAAAATGTGGGCTGGATCTGCTCCATGTGTGTGATGTCTCCTCACCCCCCTCCCTTCTGGGTGTTTACAAATGGAAAAGAGACAATGAAGTTTAGGGTCACTCACAGTGAGGAGCCATTTTGTTGTAGACACAAAGTGATACCGACACAAAACGACACGCAGACCCTCATGTAGCAAACTCAAGGAGAATCCTGACGTTTTGTGCACTTTGCTTTTTTTTTTTTGTCTCTTGCAGATTTGGTGCAAAAACAAATCTACAAACTGTCAATTATTGCAGCATTTTTCCACTTCAAATGCATGAAAAATGCATAAAATACTTGATTCATCACCGAGGGGGCGGGGCATACATTTATTTTTTGTTACTTTTTGAGTCCTCTAGGTATAATTGACAGCGCAGGTTAACCCCTTTCTTCCTCTCACAGTATGGAATTAATCAAATAAACATTTAAAATGTAGCAGCCATTTATATTGTTATTTAATAATGATGCAGAGGAAGTGATTATAATAAAGTTTCAAATATACTTCATAAGTGAAATCTGGAAGAAAACCTTTCAAAAACCTTCCAGAAGATGTCCCCACTAGGCTGTTTCTAAACCTGACATATGCTGGTTGTCAGGGAAATCCATATTCAGCTCCAAACACTGAATACGGCCATATAAGGGTGGGGCGGGGCCTACACAGCGTTCACACTGCAGTGACAGCACAGATAATAAACCTAGCTGGTCTCTATTTGACTGCCATAAATCCTTGGCAGTGTGGCTGGCACTCCAAGCAGGTGTAGGGCATACACACACTACTGACCGATTTTAATAATAATTAAAAAATAAGCTATCTTAATTGTGCACACCTTTGGAGATTTAATAATTTGGCACTCCAAGCAGTATCCACTTAGAAATATAGCCAGCAGAGAAGACCAGGAATCGGAAGGTTTAAATAGCTGCACCTACACTGTGATAGGACAGACTAAATTAATAAATTAAAACACCCGCTGACCAAACGGACTAATACAAAAGGTAAAAGATAATCATCACTTGGACAGAGACTGAACCTCCTGTGGTACAGGATTACCACATCAAATCCCAAGGCATGACACCATGCGGCTGTACTGGGGCTCTGGGAGACATGGATGGTTCCATCTTCATTGACTCTTCCCACCCTACAATTTCGTCCATGAATCAATTTGATGTTAATTGAAATTTGATCTATTTGCTTTGCTCGAATCATTGTCAATAACCTCCATTATTTGACACATTGCAGAATGTTTCATCAGTCAGAGGAGAAGACTCACATGACCTCAGTCTCGGCATCATGGTTTTCCCCATAATTCGTTGTAGCTATCAAAATCACAAGGCTTTTAATGCAGACACACATGAAGGACTGTCATAGTGTGTTTAAAAGCTGAGACAGGGAATGAAGCAGCCAATAGGTGGTCAGTCTGGATAGTGAGAGGAAATCAAAGCTCACAGCTCAGCCAATCAGAGACAAAGCCATAAAACACTGAACAAACTTTACAGACAGTGCGTGACAGCACAGCAAAGAAGAAGATTAGTGTGTCAGGAAAAGAAAAAAAAAGTGTTAAGTGCAGTAGGAGGCAAATAATTATCAATGATCCTTTTTCATTGGGTCCTGTCTCCTCAGTGTACATAATGTTATTCTGTTATGTGGCAGAGAGGGTTGGGGGTTTATTATGGCTCCAAGGCTCAAAACAACCTATAATAGACTGTGGAGTAACGGGAAGCTCATGAGCTCCAATGCAAAAGCTCCAACAAGGCCCCCAATTACTGCAGATCTTTAATAGCATTGCTGTTTTTCTGTACTTTGGGAGCACCTTAGGCTCCAGGGCCCGGGGGCCATTACAATCTCTGCACCTATTGTAGTTATAATATAATAATGAATAAGAAAATATAGGTGATGCCTACACTAACAAAGACAGAAATAACATTATGTGTGCATGTGTGTGTGTCTGCCTGTAGATGTGTGCGCATGTGTGTGTATGTGTCTGGGTATGAATGTTTGTGTGTGCATGTGTGTGTGTGCATATGTGTGTCGCCCCCTGCAGACCAGTGGCCATAGTATGGTACTGCAGCTGGGTCAGGTAAGCTAGTCATCCCACACCAACACCCACCACATCCCCAATCCCTAGACATACTACTCCATGTCAGGCAGGGGATAGTGGGGGGAGCTGAGTGGTGGGTGGAGTGTAGTGAAAGAAACCCGGGAAAAGGGGTGGAGGAACCAGAATAAAGCCTGGGAACACAAAGTTGGGGGAGCTCGGAGAGTTCTGGTTGAGGTTCCTGGCCAGAGTGAGAGGGTGAGGAACGATACTCCTAAGCAGAGACACCCATTCAGCCCAGGCACTGACACACTTACCAGGAAGGACACGGACCCGGTGCCCAGTACCACCGTATGGCCAGTATGAGTCCAGGGCTACTGACGGGAGGCAGAAGCAGGTCTAAGTTGGACCCCTTAGAGTCAGGTACAACAAAGGACCGGGTCGACACCAGGGGGCCAGCCCTGATCGGGGAAGCTTCAAGCCTCTAACCACGAATTAACCGGCTGGGTGCGGGATCTTCATGTCCCGTACTCCACCCCCGGCACATCAAAGGAAAGGCAGTCACATTGGGCTAGGAGTCCCGAGCGGGACGTCCACCGGAAAGTCCGTGATTGCTGGCCCGGAGTATGTGCGCGGGATTGAAGAGGCCCAAAAGGTACAAGAGAGGGGGGGTGCCTCTAGTAAGCCGGCCCAGCTGCAGACCGGAAACTGGGACGGAAGTACACTGCTGAACATAAGAACGTTACAGTGAGTAAAATACCGGTCAAACGCAGGACTCTGTGTGAGAGACTTATTCTTGTGTTGATTAGCCGAGGCTCGCCTGCACCTGCGCAGGCAGAGACAGCCTGCAGGAAAGAAGAAGACCGTGTGCAGACAGCAGCTGCAGGAGCCCCAGAGATGCCAGTAAGTCTTACCACGGAACCTTCACACACCGTACATCACACGTAGACTACATACCGGCCCAGGACTATACCCAGCCCTGCCCGTGGAGAGCTTGATACCTCACTGCCCATTGCCATCATCCCCGGGACCATGACAAGCAGAGGTGGCTCATATTGGCCTCAAACCACAGGTGGCGTCACATCCATGACAAACTCTTTCCCTTTTTATTTTTCCCCTTTGTATTGACGTCGCCCAGGGCCACGGAACCGGCCTGTGGCCACTACCGTGTTATCCCCGGGAAACAGAGACTGAAGGGGACCGGTCCTGAGTATCCCACGGCCCTGGTGGGCAACTCAAATGCATGTGCAAGTGTGTGTGCATGGGCACGTGTGTACATATGTGTGTGTGCATGTGTGAGTGTGTCTGACTATACAAGTGTGTGCTTGTGTGTATGTCTACTTGTTCACATGTGTGTATGTGTCTGTGTATGAATAGGTTTGTGTGCACGTATGCATGTACAAGTGTATATGTGCATGTGTTTACATATCTGTGTGTGTATGTGTCTACAAGTGCATGTGTTTGTATGTGTGTGTGCATGTGTGTATGTGCACATGTGTGCACATGTGTGCATATCTGTATGTGTAAATGGCTATGTTCACACACAATTTGCGTTTTTTTTAGCACTCTTAAAAGCACTTGCGTTTTTTTAAGAGTGCTAAAAAATGTCCCTTGTGTGTCTGAAAGGATTTGCCACGTTTTTGGACTTAGTCATTTTTTCACCAAAAACGCAGGCAAAAACGCAAGCGTTAACGCAGGGTGCATAAATGTGCCTTTTAAAAACGCATGTGTTTCCCATAGGGCCCCCATGTTAAAAAAACGCATGTGCGTTTTTTAAAAAACGCATGCGTTTTTTTAACATGGGCCCCTATGGGAAACGCATGCGTTTTTGAATGGCACTAAAAGGTACTAATGTACCATGCGTTTTTGCATGCGTTTCCCATAGGGCCCCATGTTAAAAAAACGCATGCGTTTTTGGAAAAACGCACATGCGTTTTTTTACAGCACCCAAAAACGCTGCATGCAGCGTTTTTTGGACTAGAGGTAAAAAAAGCAAATGGAGCTGAAAAACGCAGCTACACTCAAATGTACCCTGCGTTAACGCACCTGCGTTTTTTTTAACAGCCCAAAAACGCAGAGATGGTCAAAAAAACGCATGTGTGTGAACATGGCCTATATGTGTGTGCACTTACAATTTCAGTTCAGTGGGTCTTTACATTGAGTAGAGCGCTCCTCAGTCCTCAGTCCTCAGTCCGGCCTCTTCCTTTGTCCTGTATGTTGTAATTTGACTTAATTCCGGCCATCAGGAGAGATGTATGAAACCAGCGGTTGTTATGTGTAATTGTGTCTCTGGTGAGTGGACGCGTCTCTCCCGCATGTCGGCCTCTTTGCTGTCGGGGACACTTCTATACGCTCTCAGCGGTCGGTTATTCTCCTCCTATAGATGAGGCTTTTATCACTTTTCATGTTTTAATATCACCGACCTTAAAAGTATATATAATATAGAAGAAAAATACATGACAGAATTGTACGAGATGAAGCTTTTACTCCTCAGGGACCGCATCTCCTCTCTAATTCACATTGTTACTATCCTCTGTAACGCCGGTGTGTTTGTACCTTGTTTCCCCGTCATTACTGTCCTTGTCTTACCCGATGCTCCTTCCCACCTAACCAGCTGGGATACTGTTGCCTGATACCTGTATGGATGCTGCTCACGTCCCTGCTCTGCTGCGTAGCCGTACGCCTGCTGTGAGGTTCTCTGCTGAGCTGCTGCACGATCCTCGTGGGCGGTCCCTGGCTGTCATTGTGGAAGCTATCCGCGGGTTGCTAGCTTGTACCCAGTGACTGTGAGCTTCATGTAACCTGTGTCTCGTGAATAAATAGGTTCAATCTATTATGACCATCTTAGGGAATGAAGCCTGGTTTAGCTGCTGGAGTTCTGTTTTCTATAGTCCTTGTGTCTGGATGCATCATTGAAGATGTGTACCCTTTTTTGCTTTGTTCACTTGTCCGTCCTCCTTCCCCTGTGTGATATTACTGTAGCGGTAATGTCTAGAGTACTCACTGGCATGGGCACTAGACAGAGTAAGTGGAGGGACAGCTCAGGGACTGGGCATATGATACCAGTGAGGGGAAGGACCTCCTTACGGACATTAGGGGAGCTCAGTGGCCAGACACAAGTTAGTGTCAGGAGGTGTCCCATCCTGCGCTCTCTATCATCAAACTCTTCCTCTCCCTTTCCATCCTGTTATAACCCCTGTATTGCTTTGTGCATTGAACATCCCCTAGTCCATGCGTGACAACCCTCTTCTGGAATAATAAGAGTGCAGTCTACTAGTGAATGAAATGCAACCAAAGAGGACAGAGGTTATTACATCAATGCAGCTTATATATCCATGACTTTTGCGCCTAATAACTGACCGTAGCGGTCATTGATAAACAGTGTAAGACCATAAAGTGATGGACAACAGAGGTCAAGTTGATAAATTAATTGTCATCCGCTCCTTTCCATGGAGACATTTCACCTCCATTAAAAGCTGAACACAGGCGAGCCAGGATCCCATCATTAACAATATGTACCGGGCCGCTCCGCCTACCTCCCTGCACATGACTGCTGCACAGTACACAGACCCATCACAAAGCCTATACAAGGTATTAGGTCTTTTGTGCTCAGTTTTAGCCATTTCACAACCTAATACAAGACCGCCCCTTTAAGAGAGTCAAAAAAATTGCATATCAGAAAATATACAAAAACAAGGGTCATAAGAATAATGTGCCGAAAAGAAGTTCTGTCCGATATTCATGATGTCTTTCAGTATCTTTTTATAACTTGTTTGTATAGGGTGTCTAACCTCTAGGAAAAGGGGTGTGGTTTATATTAAATGGGTGTGTTTGAATATCGTTTAAAAGGGTGTGGTTTATCTTAAAGGATGTGATTTATCTTAAATGGGTGTGGTTTATCTTAAAAAATGGGTGTGGTTTAAAAATGGTCACAAAAATCACCAAACTGGTGTGATTTTGCCAAGTAAAATGATAGTTGGAGTAAAAAAATGGGTGTGGTTTATAAAAATGGGTGTGGTTTATCTTAAAGGGGTGTGGTTTATCTTAAAGGAGTGTGGGTTATCTTACTGGGGTGTGGTTTATCTTAAAGGAGTGGTTTATTTTAAATGAGTGGTTTATTTTAAATGGGTGTGGTTTATCTAAAATGGGTGTGGTTAATCTTAAAGGGGTGTGATTCATCTTAAAGGGTGTGGTCTCTTTTAAATGGCTGTGGTTTATTTAAATGGGGTGCGGTTTAGCTTAAAGGGGTGTGGTTTATCTTAAAGGGGTGTGGTTTAAAAATCTACACAAAAAAATGCACCAAAACTTTGATGTACATTTTGGCACAAAGTAAGCCAACTGATAGTTGGAGTAAACAGACTAGACAACCTTAAAATTAGATTTGCCAAACAAAATGAAGCAAATGAAGACAATTATATCATTTTTACCCCTCAAAACTTAAAATGCACCGTGTGCATCCTGAATCACCTCCGTGCACTTGATGCAGACTCCACACTGAGCTCAAAACTTTCCCAGAAGATGATGGCTGTCATATTCAGCAGGGGCAGATTATAATGAGGGCATTCTGGGCTACCCATGGGCCTCGAGGACTCCAGGGGGCCCATTGCCAGAGTAATTCAGCCATCATCTGTCCCAACAAATACAGGGGAGCGAAGCTCTGTCCATGACTGTTAACCTATTAAATGCTGCCGTCAATGCTGTTCCATCCCCCTCATCGGTGCACCGCCCGTTACACGTTCACGGGACGCTGATGGGGCTGCTGAATACCTGTCTGTCATCACAGTACTCCTATAAAATCAAACCTGTGGCCAGCATTCATAGGAGACTGTGACTTTTTTTCTATATACAGCAGTACTGTGGCATTGCTGTTGCAGTATATGAGCATCAAGTTCCCTTAATGGACTAACAAATACAGTGAAAAGTAACAAAAAATGTTTTAAAAAATATTAAAAAAATAATAGTTTAAAAATGAACCCCCTTTCCCCCCATTAATATTAAGAAATAAAAAATTAAATCTAAAAATACATAAATTATTATGATATGTAAATGACATTTTTAAAAAGATAAGAAGCTATTAAAAATATATAAAACCATAAATGTCCAAACACCTAGGGAAATATAAATATAACACCAACAAATAACATTGTACTGTGAATTGCAGACTTGGATCGTTCACCTGCTCATTTTACCGTAAAGTCAACACGTAATTAACAATAAATCCTTTGTTGCCATTCGCACACTTGATCTTTCCCGCTTTCCAATGCACATATGATAAAGTGGATGGCGTCATTCAAAAGTAAAACTCTTCCTGCAAAAAACAAGTTCTCGAAAGAAAATGTAAACAGTTCTGGCTCCTGGAAGAAAGGGAGAAAATAGCAAAGGTGCAAGACAAAAACAAAAATCACCTGGTCCTTGAAGGGTTAAACTGTGTAAGTCTGCACTGTCTAAGGCTCCCTTCACATCAGTGTATTGCAATTTCGCAGCACATCTAGCAGATGTCGTCGCACCTGCCGGATCTACCGCGCAACGGACGACTTGTGGCACCGATCCGGCAAGCCCCATTCATCCTCTATGGGGTCGGGTGCGGCAAGTGCGGTATTACCGAATCCGGCACTTGCAGCTGCTAGCCGGATCATTCATTCTCTATGGGGCTTGCCGGATCGGTGCTAGAAATCAGCTGTTACGCGGTAGATCCGTCAAGTGAGGCGACATCTGCCAGGTCTACCACGAAATTGCAACACCACTGATGTGAAAGGAGCCTAAGGTTGGTTTCACTCTACGGGCAATGCGAGTAAAACCTGCATCCCCCCCCAGGATTCCCCCGGAATGGTAAAACTGGATTCACTACAATAGGTGCAGGGGTTGTCATCGCTCCCGGGCCCTTGAACCCTAGTAGGTCCCAAAAGTTACTTTGGCCTATATGAAATAACCAACACTATAAAAAACTTGCAATAATTGGGGGCCCCATGGTGATTTTGAATCAGGGCCCATGAGCTTCAAGTTACGCCACTGCTAATATCAATAATACCGATGCGGGAACAGACAGTTGCATTACCTTTTTTAGATGGATCCGGTTGAAAGTGACATGCCCCCTAGTTTTAGACATGCTCAGTTACAAAACCCAGATCCGGCATCCAGATCTAGCAGGATCCGGATTCCACTGGATCCAGGTTCCATAGCACCACTCTAATTGAACCTGCATTGCCTCGGATCCTGTTGCTTACGGGTATTAAACAAGTATCCAAAGCACAACATTTTGCGTCTTTGGGAACAGAGAAAAACCGGTAACACCGGATGTGGGGCAATGTGGGTTAAATTAGAGTGGCGCTCTATGGAAGCCGGATCCATCGGAATCCGGATCTCCTTGTTCCGGAGGATCCGGGTTATCACTGAGCTGTGAGATGGATCAGTGATAATACCGTGCAGGTGCGTCCCAGTTTTACAATTGGGGGACCGGGACCTGTAGACAACGGATACACCCATAAGGTCAATTATCTGTCCCCATTGAAAGTCAATGGGTGTCGAAATTGGATGCGAGTGCAACCGGATTCACCCCAACTACCAAAAAAACGGTAGTGTGAAACCAACCTAAGAATTAGACCGGTTGATACATATGAATATTTTCATCATAAAAAACGATATATACGATTTTCCAAAACTGATTTATTTGCTCGAATCGTCCATTAATTTCTATTTGGAAGGAAATATTATAATGCCGAGTTAAGTTTTGTTCACACATTTCCAATTATTTATAACTTTTAGTTTAAATATTTATCTAGAGAGAATAAGACGAGGACTTAAGGGAAATATAGCACGGCATCGTCTAATTGGTCATGGTCAGAGTATCCGGAAATTAAATGTTTTCTTTAAAAGAGCCGAGGGAATTTATTAAATAAGGTCATTTTATCCCCGGTGAATCGCTGCTTAGACTGGAGCTAATACCGGAGTTTGTACCAAAGAGTGAACAAAGTTATCATAGCAAAAATAATTTGCAAAATGAATAATTTATTAGATTATGTGTCTGACTTTTTGATTAATATTCCAAGTAATGTGTTTGTGTTGAGAGATTTCTCTATTTCGGGTTTTCATTTATTTGTTACTTTTTTCTTCCTCTCCCCGAAATCTGAAACAAGGTAACAAATAAGATTTTAATTTATTCTGTGAACGGAATATATATATATATTTTTTTTCTATGTTGCAGGAAACTAAATCTGTTTTCGGAGTCTTTCTGTATCCACTTTACTAAGTTTCGAGTTCTGGAGAGCCAGACATATTAAAATATTAATTTTCCGGTTTACTGAAAAGATTTCAGAGTCACCCGGCATTTAAATTCTGAATGTAAGTATGAAAGGAGGAGGATGCGGCTCGTACTAATCTCCTTCAGTGTTTTTTAATCCATTTATTTGAATTCTTTTAATTTGTTTTAGGTCCTCGGTGCTCGTGAATCAGCTCAGCTCAGCGCCCGATAGGAACATGGTGGAGACGCAGTTGCAATTCTTTTTTTACCTTTATTTATCATTGTCAGAAGCTCCCCGTCCTCTCCAAAAACAACAGGAAAAGTGCAAAACCTCCATCTATAATGACAATGGACGAGATACGTATCCCCGACACAGATCAGGACTAACAACCAATGTGGTGCATTTAAAGGGACTCTGGCAGGTGAATTTTCAGTGGATACTAATAGTACCCTTGAATAGTGCTTAAGAGTATGTAAAAATCATTACTGTACCCTTTGTAGTTCTCTTGCTATAAGCACCTGCACACCCGCAGGCAGCTGTAAAACTAATTGACCTAATTCCTAAGAGTCACAGTATGTAAATGTTATTTCAAATGTCCACGCTTTCCAAGCTGGTATTCTTCCCTCTCCCTGTGCTGAAGTACACTGACTAAGGCTTCGCAGTGCAGGAAGGACGGAGGGAAGTTGGTCTACAACTCTGTAGTACATCAGGGGTGCACCAAGCCCTCGCCACCTGAGCCGCGGCCAATGCGCCCGAGCGCCTGAGCGCGCACGCAATGACGCCGGGCGGAGTACCGGGGGGGTGGTGAGCCGGCGCCTCCTGCCTCTCCCGGTCGCGCCGCTTACTCGGCGCCTCGGTGACGCCGCGCATGACAGGGAGGCTGCTGCATAGCGCGCTTCTGCACTGCCGCTCCCTCGGCCGCCTGAATGACAGGGCTCACTTGTCCATGACGGGCGCCCTGTACCGTAGCCTGTGAGAGATGTCTGTTTGTATGAACATTGGTTTTCCTGCAGACATGTAATGTGTGAGAAAACTGCACCTGAGCCAGGGCACAATGTGAACGAGTGTATAAGACTAAAGTTCACTCACCCAATATCTAGACCACAGAAAAAAACAGTATAACAAATGTGTATATGAATAGTGCTCAGGCAGACCATTAAGAGTATGTAAAAATCATTACTGTACCCTTTGTAGTTCTCTTGCTATAAGCACCTGCACACCCAGCAGGCAGCTGTAAAAGTAATTGACCTGATTCCTAAGAGTCACAGTATGTAAATGTTATTTAAATGTCCACGCCTTTCCAAGCTGGTATTCTGTCCCTCTCCCTGTGCTGAAGTTACACTGAATCTAAGGCATCCGCAGGCTGCAGGGGAAGGGACTGAGAGGGGGAAGTGTGTTGTCTACAACTCTGGTTAGTAACCTCATTAGCCTGTGCTCCTGTGAGAGATGTCTGTTTGTATGAACATTGCTTTCCTGCAGACATGTAATGTGTATCTGCTGAGCAAAATGATCAAATGTTGATATAAACACAAAGAAATATCTCACGCTGCACACACTAAACACATGCCTCAGATACACACATGAAAATGTCAGCTCTACTCTGCTAAGAGAGCACACCTCCTCTCCCCTCCCTTCTCCTGTGTCTGCAATGAGTCCCTGCGCCTAGGGAGCTGACCACACAGGATACAGATCAGAGAAGGGCAGGGCAGTGATGCATGAATATTCATTCCCTGGGGAGTGTGCAGCAGAGAAGTAAGTGATCACTCACTGTGATTGACAGATGGAATTAATATATTAATTTGAAGTTTACATAGGATAGGAGGGAAGTATAAATAATAGAAATACATGAATAGAGAGAGCTTAGAGAGAGGAATTAGAAAATGATAGCAGTTACATATGGATTTTTCACCTGACAGGATCCCTTTAATTATATGTACAAAATTTCCTACGGGGGTTTGTATGTAGGGGAGACGGCACAGAAACTTAAAACTAGAATGAACTCTCATCGCCACACAATTAAAGATAAAAGAACAGTCTACCTGTGGACAATCATTTCTGTAGTCCTGATCACACCATAATGGATATGAAAATCTTAGTATTGAAAGGTCATTTCAAATCCCAAAGAGACAAGAGAATCTGGGGGCATAAACTGATGATGACCTTTGACACATTCAGAGTGGGAATAAATGTGTCACATGGATTTATGTCTTTTTACATCAATTAAAGACTCTTCAAACCCAGGACCAGACCACCAATCACAGGACAATAAATCTATTGCACTGCTTATCTCTGAATGGCCCCAGCTTCTCTTCCCACCTTCCAACTCTCACCACTTTGTTCTGCTTCACGTTACTGCTCTTGTGTACAGTGAATATCCAATCCTCCATTTGTGTATATATGAGTGTGTTCAGAATTGATGTCATTATGAGCCTGATGAAGAGACCCGAGTTGTCTCGAAAGCTGCTATTTCTTACCATCTTTTCCTTTTTACAATTTTTTGACTGAATTATACTAGTCAGATATTTTCATAAAAATCACCAAATAGGTTTAAGATGTTTGAAAAATTATTTTTCTTTTAATTATTATTGATTTTATGATATTTCCATTAGAGATGAGTTAATCCTAAATTAATCAAAATGGATTTTAATTTAATTGAGGCTGGGGTCACATTTGGACAGGTAATCCAGAACTGGATGTGTAATGGTGCGCTGCCCATAGAACTAATGTTACAACTTTCAGGACCAAGGACAGGGGCTCATACAGTACGCACATTACGTACAGTACGCACATTACATACTGTATCTCCTCTACTGCAAGGAGCCACCGCATTCATTCACAAAATTGACATAGTTGAAAATAGCCGGAAATACTATACTGACAAGACTAACCCCTCTCATGCCCACTTGAATGGACAGCATGTCCCTAGGGAGGGTGGGCACCCCCTAGAGACATGTTGCCCACAGCTATTATTAACATGTAACCCTTTGTTCATCCCTGCAGCAGCAGGGTTGAACAAAGCATCCTAATCACTGCGAAAACTGCAGCCTGCATGATTTTTACCGCAGGCTGCAGATCCGCAAGCGGTAACCAGCTTGCATGTAGTGCAATCCGGTTACTATAATAGGCTCCTATGAGGAGCGGTTCCTGATCCGGTTTTGAGCTTTTTAACAGCTCAAAAACGGATCAGGATCTGAAAGGTTTACCGCATATGTGACCCTAGCCTAAATTGGGTCAATCTGAATTTTGGATGAATCCATTCACCCATTAAGACGGCATTTTGCTGATTTCTAAAAACTAGTAAGGGGCTAAGATAGATAGAAATCTTTTATATTTACTGTATTTTTTGGTTTATCAGATGCACTTTTTTCTTCCAAAATTGGGTGGAAAATGGAGGTGCATCTTATAATCCAGATATATCTTAACATGGGGTGCAATAGAGCGGGGCCACAGGGGGCAGGGTCCCTACTGATAAAGAGGGTGGCAGCATGTGTGAGGCAATGCTGTGGGCTGATTGTCTTATCCCTTTACAGTGCCGCCCATAGATCTGCTGTAAATGGCTTCAGGACCTCGGACAGCGGTGCACATACTATAGCAATAGCTATAGTATGCGCGCCGCTCTCAGAGGAGCCCGGCGCTTTCATTCATAAAACTGTACAGCAGCTGTCTGGAGACAGCTGCTGTACTTAACTGAGTGGGTGGAAGGTCTCTAGGGGGAGTGGGCACCCCTAGAAACATTATACAAACATTTCATAATCAAATTAAAAAGTTACACAAAGACTGAACACTTTGCTTATCCCGGCGGCAAAGTATATGCGGAACCACATTGCTCTGGATTACACATCCTGATTACACATCCTGAGCAATCCGGTTACCGCATTGCAGATTACAGAACCACTCTGAAAACTTCAGCCTGCATGATTTTTCACGCAGGCTGCAGAGCCGAAGACGGAAACCGCATTGCTTGTGAAGCAAGCCGGTTGTTATCATTAGGCTCCTATGAGGAGCGTTTCCCGATCCGGTTTTGAGCTTTTTAAAAGCTCAAAACCGGATCAGGTTTTAGAAAAATATCCGGATGTGTGACCCTAGCCGAAATTATTTCAGCCTCTATTGTGCCTCTATTGTTTGATGTTGAAGAGGACAAACTAAATGTAAACTATGTAACTAGCCTTAGTCCCTTTCTGTCCACATCATTGGGATGAGCATTATCCAAGCGGATTGAAATCTAGCCAATGAGAGCATAGTCTTAGTCCAACAATCATGAAGTCCACCAATGTTCTGAATTGAGTGCTCTGGTGTATATAAGAAGGTCTGTTCATTGACCAGTTGACATGGTACATGGTACCAATCTAGGATCTGCGGATCCGATTGGCAGCCCATAACCAGATGCCTAGGCGCTCTGTCAACGACCAACGGGGATCAGAACCTGGAGTATATGATTGCATGGAAATCGGTCTAGTGACCTCGGCCCTGACTAGAGAAGCACCAGAGACTACGTAAGGAAGATATCCAGGTTGGGACATTTTGGTCACCTGGGTACAGCCGAACCTTGTAATCCCTGGTGAGCCAGTGGACGGGTGAGAAACTGTTGCCTGTTTTATTCTGTGTTTTGCTTGGTTATGTGTTATATGCCATTAACTGTTGGGGATCCAATAAAGTGTTATTATTGTGGTTTCCTCACCCTGTGTTGTCTGAGTAGTTTTCCGCCCACAGGTAAGGAGCTCGGACATTCAGTTAGGATAAGCCCTGTTTCATGCGGTCTTTCTAAAGGTGGCTGGGCCAGTGGATGAGAGAACCCACTGACCCCATGTCTCCACAACAGTGATGGGGGAAGGACTCATATAGGGACTTTAGGGAGTGCAGGACACAGACTTATGTGAGTGCCAGGAGGTGTCCTGTTCCACCACTTTCTATTTCCATCCCTTTCTTATTCCATCCATACTGTCTGCTCTGTGTTGAGTCACACCCCAGGCGTCCATGCGCCCCGTCGTGACATCTATGTGCAAACAGCGTCTTTAATACACTGGTGGAGCTTCCAAGTATCCCAAACTTAACATACTTCATCAAAATGCCACCAGTCGTGTTCCAGGAACGTTTTTGCCAACGTCTTTCCAGTCGTCTCTGCTCTGTACATTCACATATATAGAAGAGGTAGAGCGGCAGCTTCCAACGGAGGCACCCAAAGAACGAAAATGGAACTTCCTTTAACCTTTTCAAAGATTCTAAACCCTGAAAAGGATTCTGACGTGGTTCTGCTTCTTTTTCTTACTTTTTTGTGCCGCTCTTTCAGACATTATGTAAACAAAGACTATGTACAGATGGAGGAGATCAGAAACAAGGAGTTTTTCAGGTCCAAAGTTCTTTAGAAAACTCTCCTGTATTGGGAAGTTTTTGGAGGAGTTTTTCTTTTTCTGAAATGTTTTTGAAAAGTTCTCGACGGCCCCGTGCACACAATGCGTTTTTATCTTTTTTTTATGCATTTTTGAGTGCACTTTTTCGCTCTTTTTATTTGGCTGTCGGGTGTGGATTTGATCAGGTCAAGCACTACAGTATTCGTTTTTTGCCATCAGGAGTTTTTGCAGTCATGAAGCTGAAACAAAAATACACTCAAAACCCGAAACAAAGGAACAGTAAAGTGATTTTACAATAGTAAATACAAAGAAATAGTGAATAGAAAGTGAAGTGTTTTTGAAGCAATCTTTGGGGCGTTTTTTGGGTGTGAACCTGCTCCAAAATGCTCCCCATCTTCACCTGCACAGAACATTAAGGCTTGTTTTACAAATGTTTGGGAGTCAATGATCCAAATGTGACTTATTGTACGTAATTACATAAGAAATCAGGGAATTGTGCGCAAATAAGGAGAATATCTGCAGGTAAATACAGAATGTGGCTCTGAAGAACTTAAGAATATTCCATATTTCCATGAAATTCAATAGTCTTTTCTTTCCTTTGTATTATTGGTAATTATACAGCATATTCCCCCCATGCATTAAAATAAGCAGAATTAGATGCTGGTGACATTAAAGGAGGGAAAGGACCTTTATATTAAATGTGGAAGAATCATCTGTACAAGTTGTTTTCTGTTATTTATAACAAGGAAAAGGTCCATTGGATGCGAGAATAAAGCGCTAATAAGGTCAGTAAGTTATAAACACTTAATGATGATATCAGGGAAATGAAGAGACGGAGGATGACGAGCGCCGGCTGTGATCACACTCCATATTGTACCTTCACTAGGATTACTCACATAGGAGGGAGCTACTTATAGAATGTTTGTTGTCTGGTTACCGTGGAAACTGATTGTCTGTGATACATTGTAGCAGGTGGGACGGTAGCGCGATGCTGCACGGTGATATGGAGCAGATTGCCGGTATAACCTGTACGAGGCCGAACAGCCGCGGCTACATTCAGGGGCGTCTCCAGGTTATGCGAGTCCTCTTCACTTTAGATTTTTACCCCTCACCATCCAAGAGCTACAGGTGCATCTCATTAAATTAGAATATCATCAAAAACGTATCTATTTCAGTAATTCAATACATAAAGTGAAACGCATATATTATATAGTCATTACACACAGAGGGATCTATTTGTGTTTATTTCTGTTAATGTTGATGATTATGGCTTACAGCCAATGAAAACCCAAAAGCAGTGCAAAACAAAGCTGGTTACGCTTTCCAGGAAAAGCTATAGCTTTTGCTGAAAGGCGTGCAGATGCGGCGCTCTTTCGCATATTTTTGAGCGCTCACTTTCACTGCAAAAGCGCGCACACAAAAAAGAATTGTCATGCCAACTCTTTACACTTTGTTTGCACGCTTTCCCCATAGGCTATATGCTAACATGGTCTCGAGGAAAGCGCACAGTGAAAAGCGCATCATCGGCATGCAGTCGCAATTTTTTGCGTGCACAAAAAAAGGCATTGCCAAATACGCTGCAAAAAACGCCACATGTGAACATAGCCTAAGCATTTAAAATCGTCCCTTAGTCTCGTTCAGTAGGCTACCTAATCATGGGGAAGACTGCTGACTTCTAAGATGTCCGAAGGCAGTCAATGACACACTCCAAGAGGAGGGTAAGCTAAAAAAGGAGGTCCCTTCCCACGATGACCCAGGAGGTCCCTTCACACGACTACCCAGGAGGTCCCTTCACACGATGACCCAGGAGGTCCCTTCACACCATGACCCGGGAGGTCCCTTCACACGATTACCCAGAAGGTCCCTTCACACGATGACCCAGGAGGTCCCTTCACATGATGACCTGGGAGGTCCCTTCACACAATGACCCAGGAGGTCCCTTCATACGATGACCCAGGAGGTCCCTTCACACGATGACCCAGGAGGTCCCTTCACACGATGACCCAGGAGGTCCCTTCACACGATGAACCAGGAGGTCCCTTCACACTCCCCCAATCTAGACTCAGTGGTTATGAATGTTGCTTAGTGCTGGGATCCTGGGTTCAAATCCCACCAAGGACAATATCTGCAAGGAATTTGTATGTTCTCTCAGTGTTTCCTCGGGTTTCCTCCCACATTTCATACTGATGGGGAATACAGATTATGAGCCTCAATGGGGACAGTGATGATTGTCTGTACAACACTGCGGAATATGATGGTGCTATATGAGCAAAGCATAATAAATAATTCTCTCAAAAGTCACTTAAAACCGATGGATCTGCAAAAAACCAAACCATCAACATAGGGATAATCATCATTGACTAATTTGTTTTGTTTTTTACCAGCATAATCAATGATGAATATCCTTATTTTAATGGTGGACTTATTTTTGCAGATCCTTCAGCTTTACATTTTAAGTAGCAGCTAACAATTTAGAGAATAATAAGAATAATATATTATAATCAATAAAATTAAAATAATATATAAATATTTAATATACTGTATATATATACAAATATATATATATATACAGTGCCTACAAGTAGTATTCAACCCCCTGCAGATTTAGGTGGTTTGATAAGATGCAAATAAGTTAGAGCCTTCAAACTGCAAACGAGAGTAGGATTTATTAACAGAAGCATAAATCTTACACACCAAAACGTTATGTTGCTCAGTTGAATTTTAATACATTTTAAACATAAAAGTGTGGGTCAATTATTATTCAACCCCTAGGTTTAATATTTTGTGGAATAACCCTTGTTTGCAATTACAGCTAATAATCGTCTTTTATAAGACCTGATCAGGCCGGCACAGGTCTCTGGAGTTATCTTGGCCTACTCCTCCATGCAGATCTTCTCCAAGTTATCTAGGTTCTTTGGGTGTCTCATGTGGACTTTAATCTTGAGCTCCTTCCACAAGTTTTCATATTGGGTTAAGGTCAGGAGACTGACTAGGCCACTCCAACACCTTGATTTTTTCCCTCTTGAACCAGGCCTTGGTTTTCTTGGCTGTGTGCTTTGGGTCGTTGTCTTGTTGGAAGATGAAATTACGACCCATCTTAAGATCCTTGATGGAGGAGCGGAGGTTCTTGGCCAAAATCTCAAGGTAGGCCGTGCTATCCATCTTCCCATGGATGCGGACCAGATGGCCAGGCCCCTTGGCTGAGAAACAGCCCCACAGCATGATGCTGCCACCACCATGCTTGACTGTAGGGATGGTATTCTTGGGGTCGTATGCAGTGCCATCCAGTCTCCAAACGTCACGTGTGTGGTTGGCACCAAAGATCTCGATCTTGGTCTCATCAGACCATAGAACCTTGAACCAGTCTGTCTCAGAGTCCTCCAAGTGATCATGAGCAAACTGTAGACGAGCCTTGACATGACGCTTTGAAAGTAAAGGAACCTTACGGGCTCGTCTGGAACGGAGACCATTGCGGTGGAGTACGTTACTTATGGTATTGACTGAAACCAATGTCCCCACTGCCATGAGATCTTCCCGGAGCTCCTTCCTTGTTGTCCTTGGGTTAGCCTTGACTCTTCGGACAAGCCTGGCCTCGGCACGGGAGGAAACTTTCAAAGGCTGTCCAGGCCGTGGAAGGCTAACAGTAGTTCCATAAGCCTTCCACTTCCGGATGATGCTCCCAACAGTGGAGACAGGTAGGCCCAACTCCTTGGAAAGGGTTTTGTACCCCTTGCCAGCCTTGTGACCCTCCACGATCTTGTCTCTGATGGCCTTGGAATGCTCCTTTGTCTTTCCCATGTTGACCATGTATGAGTGCTGTTCACAAGTTTGGGGAGGGTCTTAAATAGTCAGAAAAGGCTGGAAAAAGAGATAATGAATCCACACATGTTAAGCTCATTGTTCTTTGTTCCTGAACTACTTCTTAATACTTTAGGGGGACCAAACAGAATGCTGGTGGTTTGAGGGGTTGAATAATAATTGACCCACACTTTTATGTTTAAAATTTATTAAAATTCAACTGAGCAACATAACTTTTTGGTTTGTAAGATTTATGCTTCTGTTAATAAATCCTACTCTCGTTTGCAGTTTGAAGGCTCTAACTTATTTGCATCTTATCAAACCACCTAAATCTGCAGGGGGTTGAATACTACTTGTAGGCACTGTATATATATATATATATATATATATATATACATACACACACATATATAAAAAAAATAAATAGTAATAAAAAAATTGTAAAATGACAATATAGGTAATTTGATACTATGCATAGGACGTGGTGAACTATGGCCATCTCTCCTCTGATTTGGTGCTGGATCGTTTATGCTTTCTATGAGATATTGATCCATTTCTTCTAGTATAAACCTCCCAAACTTATCTTGAAGCCTCTCTGTACTTTCGGCAAAGCCTTCACCTCCCCTCTGTTAATGAATTAGTACTTTATGCTTTCTTGATACTTAATAATCTGCTTAGACATTCATCATCAATGAGAGAGAAGATTACTCATCTCACGTCACCACGGCTCTCGTCTATTCAGTTCTAGAACTTTGTTCTTTACCTCTCCATAAACTAAGCTGATTTTTCCAAATCGAAGCTTTATTAATTCCTTTTTGGACCAAGGAAAGTCACCGGAGCTCTAATCGACCATCACGCTGTGCCGAAAGGAAGCCGAAAAAGAAGACGAAAATAGAAGAAAAAAAGTGAACTGACCAGAAGATGAAAGAGATGGTAAAATGTGATGTGCTCGGGAAATCAGAATAATAGACTCAAGATGCCTACGGGGTCATTGAGAGCGGAGAACAAAGGACGCCGGAGTCCCACGAAGAGGAGTTCAGAAGGAATCCATTTTTATCGCGGCTCACCCCATGGCTGCTAAGACTAAAGTGTACATCCCGTACCTGTTCTACAACACTCGGTCTCCACCGGGTCCCCGTAGGACGGTAATCACTTACTTCTAAGAGCGTTCTTCATGCTCGAAGCACATGAAGGGGAACTCATTCAGAAGAAGCCATTTCCCCACCCTGGGAGGAGTGCGAGGCAGGTATCTACAAGTTCCTCACCTCTGCGAGAAAAAAGAGCGCCATGAATATTCTTGAATACTTTGACCTTTCCTTCACTTCTGTTCGAGGTCTTGGAATCCCATTTTAGTCTATTTTTTCTTCTATCAAAAATGAAAAAAGCACATGGAGAGATGAAGAAAAGCCTGAAGTCGGTATGGTGCTGGAAGGTAGTTAAATCTGGCTTTAAGAGTGTGGGAACAGATGGAGAATAATTGGAGAGGTGTCGGGGGATGAGAAGGACCCGGCGCCGAGGTGTCAGGAGGAAAATAACATGCATTTTACCTTCGTTTTCGGCATTGGGCAATTATTGTTGGGTTGCACCAAAGACTCCTATGTAATATAAATATTTAGGCAGCACAAAATACACTATTGTTTTTACCTTACAAAGAAAAATGATTTTCCACATGATGATTCAAGAAAAAACATCAAAGGACTGGACATTTGCAATTCTAAGTAATCATCTTGCGTTACCGTATTCTTCGCTTTATAAGACACAGCGGATTATAAGATGCACCCCACATTTGGGAAGGAAAAGATAATTTTTTTAATGTTAAACAGGGTCCATCTTATAATGCCAGTGTCAGTCTTACAATCAGTATATATGTCCCTCATCCTTGTAAATGATCCCTCATCCTGGTATATATGTCCCCCATCCTGGTACATGGCCCTCCATCCCTGTACGTATCCCCCATCCTGGTATATATGACTCTTATCCTGGTACATTGCCCCCTCGTCCTTGTACATGGCCCCACCATCCCTGTACATGGCCTGCCATCCTGGTATATGGCCCCCCATCCTTGTGCATGGCCCCTCATCCTTGTATATGGCCCCCATCCTTGTGCATGGCCTCACCATCATTGTACATGGCCGCCCATCCTTGTATATGGCCCCACCATCCTTGTACATAGCTCCCCATCCTGACATATATGTCCTCCATCCATCCTGGTATATGGCCCCCTCATCCAGGTACATGGCCCCCATCCTGGTATATATGTCCTCCATCCTGGTACAAGGCCCCCTCATCCAGGTACATGGCCCCCATCCTGGTATATATGTCCTCCATCCTGGTACAAGGCCCCCTCATCCTGGTACATAGTCTCCCCTATCCTGGTACATGGCCCACCCATCCTAATACATAGTCTCCCCTATCCTGGTACATGGCCCACCCATCCTGGTACATAGTCTCCCCTATCCTGGTACAAGGCCCCCTCATCCTGGTACATAGTCTCCCCTATCCTGGTACATGGCCTACCCATCCTGAACCCACCATGGCGTCTCTTCATAGTCAATGCCTATGTCTGAGGATTTTGTTCGAAACATGTCAGGTATTTAAGGGCTGCATCCCCGCATGATGGCTTTTATTCATGACATGCTAATAAAATATTGATTGTAATGAAGCTACCCCTTCATTTGATCCTGCCCTAGTTCATTCTTTCCTACCTGAAATAGGTCAGGCACAACAACGTGGCCTGTTCCCGTCTATGTCGGAGCGTAGAGATAGGAGATGACGGAACATTGTGACTCCCAGTAAGTGACAAAAGTCAACAAAGAAGCAGCTTATTGCGATAGAATAGAACCCGTCTGCGGGAACATGGCGACTTCATCACATTAGCACATTGTACTTTTTTTATATATGGACCCTGAACATTTAACATCTTGTACCGAACAACGTAAACCTTCACCTGTAGAAAGAAGCTCGAAGAGCTGGAAGAACAACGTGTAACACGGAACAATGAAGCGCTGCTGATCGAGCTGAAGACAAAGGGTGATAACAAAACATAGAAACATAATAACTAATGTTATTAAAAAAAGAAAGTAAAACGTACAGTAAATAGTATTAAAGATTGTAGAATTGATAGTGAAGTATATTAAATAATACAAATCGTAATTATAATGCCGATAACCATCACAAAATAATAAGAATATTCTGAGTAATAATAAACAGAACATGTACAGAATATTGATAGAAGCACAGGCAGCCCCAGAATCGCTACTTTATGGCGATGTCACATGTTATCTCAGAGAGGAATCATTCATATTTTAGTAGCGTCTTTTTTGTATTAATGCAAATTAATTGTATGAAGAAATAGGTCGTCAGTAAATGATACGTAACGTTCTATAACAACAAGGATTCAGCCCCAGTGATAAATATCAGCTGAAAATGTACATGTGGTATTTCCCCTATATACTACACCACACAGGACACACCCTCTATATACAACACCACACAAGACACATCCTCTATATACTACATTACACAGGGCACATTCTCTATATACTACACCACACAGGACACATCCTCTATATACATTACACAGGGCACACCCTCTATATACTACACCACACAGGACACATCCTCTATATACTACACCACACAGGACACACCCTCTATATACTACACCACACAGGACACATCCTCTATATACTACACCACACAGGACACACCCTCTATATTCTACACCAAACAGGACACACCCTCTATATACTACATTACACAGGGCACATCCTCTATATACTACACCACACAGGACACATCCTCTATATACTATACCACACATGACACATCCTCTATATAATACACCACATAGGACATATCCTTCATATATACTACACCAAACAGGAAATATCCTCTATATACTATGCCTCACAGGAGACATCCTCTATATACTACACCACGTTGGAAAACTTATATAGTTGAATAAGTCATACCACAGGGGGTTTCATGAGCTCAAGTTACAGTATATTCATGAGAATATACTATTCATGGACTCTCCCCCATGAATAAGTGTTAACATAAGCATATGAAAGGCACGTTGAGGGTCTTCCTCTTCTGCCAAATACACCTTTTGTTATGACTTATTCAACTATGTAATACCTTGTACACATCTTTCACCTTTGTACTTTAAGCTTGACCCTTGTGTGTCTGGTATGTATATGCTAACCTCTATCACAAGTGGGATGCACTGTTTTACTTTTACATACCTGTGTTGCACTTGTTAGTGCAGTATTGTACTCATTTGTCATTCTTTTATGGATCTACTAAATGGGTGCCTGATTCTATCGGAGGGTGGTGACATCTGAAGCTGTGGCCTGTGTATATAAATAATATAAAGGCTGTGGGATGTATGTATATATAATCCCCATAAATAGAATCTCCCCTGTGCTCTGTTTCAGTTCCCCCCTGAGCTCCCCCCAGTGTGCTAGCTCTCCTCCTTGCACTCTCCCCCTGGTGTGCTAGCTCCCCTCCTTGCACTCTCCCCCTAGTGTGCTAGCTCCCCTCCTTGCACTCTCCCCCTAGTGTGCTAGCTCCCCTCCTTGCACTCTCCCCCTAGTGTGCTAGCTCCCCTCCTTGCACTCTCCCTCTAGTGTGCTAGCTCTCTGCCTTTGCGCTCTTCCCCCGGTGTTCTAGCTCTCCCCTCCTTGCGCTCTCCCCCAGTGTGCTAGCTCTCCCCTGGTGTGCTAACTCTTCCCCATTATGCTCTCCCCCAGTGTGCTAGCTCTCCCCCCTTGCGCTCTCCCCCGGTGTACTAGCTCTCCCCCCTTGTGCTCTCCCCCAGTGTTCTAGCTCTGCCCACTTGCACTCTCCCCCCGGTGTGCTAGCTCTCCCCCCTTGTGCTCTCCCCCGGTGTGCTAGCTCTCCCCCCTTGTGCTCTCCCCTGGTGTGCTAGCTCTCCCGACTTGCGCTCTCCTCCAGTGTGCTATCTATCCCCCCATTAGTTCTCACCTCCTGGGTCATCTCTCCTTTGTGTGCTGTCTCTCGTCCATCTCTTCTGGGATGGCATGCATTTACTGAGGTGAGGATGGGGGCGAGCTTAGTCAGTACTCATGCAGGAGCCATGTTTTGACACCCGTCCACTACTGCATCTGATAGGGTGTACAAACATGGAGGGCGCATGTGCACTCATGCCTCCGCCATGTTTGTTCACCTTATCATGCGCAGTAACGGTGCGGGTGTCTAAACATGGCGGTTGCTTGTTGCAGGGCTCTGTGATGGCGCAGCGTGGATTTGATGGAGGAGGAGGCGGTGATGGAGAAGGACCCTGGACCCAGAGGACAGCAGCAGTGTGCGGCCGACATATTGACACAACCTTCACTTGGGTGTGCCAATATGGTGGCCACTTTTTTTTGTCTTTCAGGTGCCAATCAGCTGACCACAGCTGGCCAATGAGGTGGCGTTTATCGGGAATGTCTTATATGCAATTGTTTATTAAATAAACTTTGTTACTTTTAAGCCTATAAAACTTGTTTTCTCCTTTTTTATAGGAAATCATCATATCTATGACTGATGCTTTTAAGCGGTCGGAGAATCACAGATTATAGACGGCTCCAATGGATAAATAATAATTTGTCATTTCTCTTATTTCTAGAAATCTCCTTAATTGTGACATCGGGAGACGGCGCTCCTCGCCTCATTCAGACCTTTATTGATTTTTCGTTCAATTTTTGTTTTACTTTTATAATTCCCACAATGGAGGAAAAGAGAAACGTTAGGAAGAATCTTCTCTTCAATTTATTCTGTTACTTAATTACATTTCTGAATCCATTGTAAAATCCAGCAAAAAAAGCGAATTCTGCGATTCAATTTATGTCATTTTTTAGTTTGCTTTAAACAATCCCTATAATATCCCACACTTCAGACAATTTAATTAAAGTAATTAGGACATGAATGTGATTAGTTTGTAAATACCTGTGACTTACAAAATGTACGTTATCCCTGACGCTTATTACCAGGGAGCTCTGATCCTGTAAAGGCAAGAAAACTGATTACATGATAATGTACAGCACATTATCATGTGTCTGAATGTATCATAGGGTATAGATATAATATACTGTATATACAGTGCCTTGTGAAAGTATTCAGCCCCCTATATACAGTGCCTTGTGAAAGTATTCAGCCCCCTATATACAGTGCCTTGTGAAAGTATTCAGCCCCCTATATACAGTGCCTTGTGAAAGTATTCAGCCCCCTATATACAGTGCCTTGTGAAAGTATTCAGCCCCCTATATACAGTGCCTTGTGAAAGTATTCAGCCCCCTCTGTATATATACAGTGCCTTGTGAAAGTATTCAGCCCCCTCTGTATATATACAGTGCCTTGTGGAAGTATTCGGCCCCCCTATGTATATATACAGTGCCTTGTGAAAGTATTCAGCCCCCTATATATATATACAGTGCCTTGTGAAAGTATTCGACCCCTATGTATATATATAGTGCCTTGTGAAAGTATTCAGCCCCCTATATACAGTGCCTTGTGAAAGTATTCAGCCCCCTATATACAGTGCCTTGTGAAAGTATTCAGCCCCCCTATGTATATATACAGTGCCTTGTGAAAGTATTCTGCCCCCTATATACAGTGCCTTGTGAAAGTATTCAGCCCCCTATATACAGTGCCTTGTGAAAGTATTCTGCCCCCTGTGTATATATACAGTGCCTTGTGAAAGTATTTGGCCCCCTATGTATATATACAGTGCCTTGTGAAAGTATTTGGCCCCCTATGTATATATACAGTGCCTTGTGAAAGTATTTGGCCCCCTATATACAGTGCCTTGTGAAAGTATTCAGCCCCCTATATACAGTGCCTTGTGAAAGTATTCAGCCCCCTATATACAGTGCCTTGTGAAAGTACTCAGCCCCCTATATACAGTGCCTTGTGAAAGTATTCAGCCCCCTATATACAGTGCCTTGTGAAAGTATTCAGCCCCCTCTGTATATATACAGTGCCTTGTGAAAGTATTCAGCCCCCTCTGTATATATACAGTGCCTTGTGGAAGTATTCGGCCCCCCTATGTATATATACAGTGCCTTGTGAAAGTATTCAGCCCCCTATATATATATACAGTGCCTTGTGAAAGTATTCGACCCCTATGTATATATATAGTGCCTTGTGAAAGTATTCAGCCCCCTATATACAGTGCCTTGTGAAAGTATTCAGCCCCCTATATACAGTGCCTTGTGAAAGTATTCAGCCCCCCTATGTATATATACAGTGCCTTGTGAAAGTATTCTGCCCCCTATATACAGTGCCTTGTGAAAGTATTCAGCCCCCTATATACAGTGCCTTGTGAAAGTATTCTGCCCCCTGTGTATATATACAGTGCCTTGTGAAAGTATTTGGCCCCCTATGTATATATACAGTGCCTTGTGAAAGTATTTGGCCCCCTATGTATATATACAGTGCCTTGTGAAAGTATTTGGCCCCCTATATACAGTGCCTTGTGAAAGTATTCAGCCCCCTATATACAGTGCCTTGTGAAAGTATTCAGCCCCCCTATGTATATATACAGTGCCTTGTGAAAGTATTCTGCCCCCTGTGTATATATACAGTGCCTTGTGAAAGTATTCAGCCCCCTATATACAGTGCCTTGTGAAAGTATTCAGCCCCCTATATACAGTGCCTTGTGAAAGTATTCAGCCCCCTATATACAGAGCCTTGTGAAAGTATTTGTCCCCCTTGAACTTTTCAACCTTTTGCCACATTTCAGGCTTCAAACATAAAGATATAAATTCTAATATTTTTGTGAAGAATCAACAACAAGTGGGACACAATCGTGAGGGGGAACCAAATTTATTGGATATTTTAAACTTTTTTAGCAAAAAAAAACCTGAAGCGTGGGGCGTGTAATATTATTAGTCCTCTTTACTTTCAGTGCAGCAAACTGCCTCCAGAAGGTTAGTGAGGATCTCTGAATGATCCAATGTTGTCCTAAATGACTGGTAATGATCAATAGAATGCACCTGTGTGTAATCAAGTCTCAGTATAAATGTACCTGCTCTGTGATAGGCTCAGGGGTCTGTATCCAGTGCAGAGAGCATCATGAAGACCAAGGAACACACCAGGCAGGTCCGAGATACTGGTGTGGAGAAGTTTAAAGCCGGATTTGGATACAAAAAGATTTCCCAAGTGTTAAACATCTCAAGGAGCCGCTGTGCAAGCGATCATATTGTAATGGAAGGAGGATCAGACCACAATTGTGTAGACGTTGGTCCGCCATGGGTAAGCAGAGCTTTGGCTGCACTTCCACCGCACTATCTGGACATACCGTCCACCGGTCCCAAACCTCCCGACCAACAGATCACAGGAAATCACTCAGTAATTCTTGTAATCAACTGTTTGGTTTGGGAACCTTGTAACAAGAACTGGTTGGCATCTCAGCTAACTGCAATCATGGTTGAAAGTGTTGACATCTTGACATTTTTCCAGAAAATGAAGTATCTCTCCAAGTCATTTATTACATTTACATGTTTTGTTATACACACGTTTATTTTCTTTGTGTATTGGAACAACACAAAAATAACTGAGAAACAAATAGGCAAATCTGACACAAAAATAACTGAGAAACAAATAGGCAAATCTGACACAAAAAACGCAAAATGGAAACAAAATTGTTGGCACCCACAACTTAATATCTGGTTGCCCCCTTTGGCTTCATTCCATTTTCCATAAACAGTAGAATGATGCACGTTACCAAAAATCTCTACTGTATCTTGTCTCATCTGTCCACAGGACGCTTTGGTTCCTCACATGCATTTTGGCTTTGTTCTGCATCTGTGTCAGCAGTGGGTCCTCCTGGGTCTCCTCTATAGCGTTTCATTCGGTCACATGTGGACGGATAGTTTGTGCTGACACTGATGCCCCCTGAGCCTGCAGGACGGCTTGAATGTCTTTGGAACTTGATTGAAGCTTATCCACCACCTGGACTATCCTGTGCTGCAACATTTCATCAATTTTTCTCTGCCATCCACAGGGAGATTAGCTACAGTGTCATGGGTTGTAAACTTCTTAATTATGTTGTGCACCATGGACAAAGGAACATCAACATCTCTGGAGATGGACTTGTAACCTTGAGATTATGGATATTTTTCCACAAATTTGGTTCTCGTCCTCAGTCAGTTCTCTTCTCTTTCTGTTCTCCATACTTAGTGCGGCACACACAGACACACAATGCAAAGATTGAGGCAACTTCTCCCTTTATTTTAATCTGGTTTCAGGTGTGATTTTCATATTGCCCACACCTATTATTACCACAGGTGAGTGTGAATGAGCGTCACATGCTGGAAACAAAGTTGTTTACCCACAATTTTGGAAAGGTGCCAACAATTGTGTCCGGCCCATTTTGGGGGTTTTCTGTGAAATTATGTCCAATTTGCCTTATTTTCTCTGTTTTCTTATTCCAAAACATACAAAGTAAGTAAAGTACACATCTGTATACCAAAACATGTGTAACTGAAATAATTTTCTGGGATAATTGTATGGAGCAATTTGAAGGGTGCCAACACTTTCGGCCTTGACTATGTCACGGATGTGGTATAGTGGATTAGGGAAAAGAAGCTGGATGGTATAACGGTCAAGGAAATCTGGGTAGCTAGTCTGGCCCTGGCTAGCCCTGTACCCAGAGGTACCTCAGATGGCGAGGAGGTCTGTGCCACTACCCTTGCCCTATGCTCCTCAACTCTCTCTCACCTCCCACCACGGACAAGGATAAAAAGAAAGAATCATCAGGAAGTGCAAAGGTGTCTTTAGCTCACACGGTCAAAGGCAGAGTGAAACTCTATGAGCGACACCATCTGGAGGAAGGGAAGGCTTATTTAAAGGCTAGAGGCATGGTCATCAGATAAACCTATACCTCCACCTCCACACATAGATAGCGACAGCAGCTTCAGCATTAACCCTGAAAGAGCCAAAGGAAATTAACTCTGGTTAAACTGCAGCAGAACAAATCACATGGAGCAGTCAACACGTGACCTGTCCTAATATACATTATTCGTCCCTTAGATCTATTTAGAAATATCTAGATATATAATCAGTATTGTAATTGGCTCTTCGCGGCTCTATCATCTCTGGAGCGGATATGCATATATATATTTTGGTATTTAACACGTTCTTGTAGGCGGTTGTTTAAATGAAACATGTCTCGTCTGACATGTACCAGCGAACGACCTAAAATATTAACTGCTATATTTAAACTTTGTGCTGTGTTGCCATGGAAACAGAATTTTCCCAAATGAATTCCGTAGAAAAAGCGATATCAACTTGTTCTCTTGATAAAATTTATAAAGTAATTACATTAAGAATATTTTTTTTAATGTTCCGTCTCCCAGATACGTGAACATAATAACTTGTTTATGTAATCAGACATTGCCACTTATGTCAATTACCTGTTGTCTTACAATCCTCAATCTTGTTTACACTGCCGCATTGCTTAATTTGATTTTTATCGGATTTCTGATTCATCTTATGTGGAGAGGATTCATGCATATATCGATATGCTAAGAATCACCCGGCGCCGTCCTCGCCGGCCCATCAGGGGTTTTTCCGGTTGGCTGAATACAGAGATGTTTGAAGGGATTTGCATTGGTTTTTATATCTAATATCTATTTTTTTCTTGCTATCATTTTATAAAGATCAGTCGCTCTTGACAAATATGAACTAGAATACAATGATATTGATCGAAGAAAGTCTAAAGGGAAAAAGGCATAAATGCACTCTGCATACGATGTTGGGTAACTTGTAAATACATTACTTTACTAGACATGTTTCTATCAACACTCCTCTTCTGCTGCTGTAACCTTCCGTTCAGTCTTTCCATGCATAGGATGGATAGAGGAGGACCGGTCACTGCCTCTCACAAGATCAACACACTCCTCCTCTGCTGCAGTCACTCTTATGTTCAATAATTCCAAGTATAGGATGGATAGGGGAGGACCGGTCACTGCCTCTCACAAGATCAACACATTCCTCCTCTGCTGCTGTCACTCTTCTGTTCAATAATTCCAAGTATAGGATGGATATGGGAGGATCGGTCACTGCTTCTCACAAAATCAGCGCACTCCTCCTCTGCTGCCGTTACCTTTCCTTTCATACCAATCACTAGATTAACTCCACTCACATCATGACAAAAGTTATATTCAGTATTGGTTGATATTTTGGCCAAAATACTGGAGCTCGCGATCCACGCCGAGGGTCCTCATTGTCATGTCTAAATTTAAAGGGTTTGTTTCAATATGTTTTTATGGGAATACACTTTTATCATGGGAGCTTGCTGCATTCGTTTTGTAACCACTGATGAGTATGGATGCTTTGTTCTGTGAGTGTTTTTGGGATTTGATGTCCTTTTCAGTGAGTTGTCATGGGACAATGAGGACCCTCGATGTGGATTGCGAACTTGCATATTTTTTCCAAAATACCAACAACGTCCTCATATTTCTTTTTTCGTTTGTTTTGAAAGGTGCAGCCGCCAATGAATACCAGAAAGGAGGAGGTATAAATAGCCACACCCACAATGTGATTGGACAGACAAAAGAATAAATGGTAACACCTGCTGACCTCCATTTGTAGGCAACCATTCCTAGGCAGGATCCACATTGGAGTATGGCCAGCAATGAAGACTAGGAAGGAGAAGATATAAATAGCCACACCCGCAATGTGATTGGACAGACTAAAGAATAAATGTAAACACCTGCTGACCTCCATTTGTAGGCAACCATTTCTAGGCAGGATGCACATTGGAGTAAAGCCAGCAATGAAGACTAGGAAAGAGAAGATATAAATAGCCACACCCGCAATGTAATTGGACAGACTAAATAATGAATGGAAACAGAAAAAAACTTTGAAGTCCGGCACCAAAAGTTCTTAGTTCCAAAACGATTTCTTTATTCATTTACAGCATAAAAAGCATGGAAAATCGAGGCTATAGTATAGTCTGATTAAGTGAAAGCTATCCCGGGCACTTGGTTTACATGTTTCGAGGGTAAAATGCCTCTTAGTCATATACCTCTTCTGTTCCCTAACACCATCACGTAAGTAGACAGGTCACTGCCTATGACATGGTGAGAACACTAATCTTCTGCTGTCATCGTAAAGAAACAATGTATCATATAATCATTCATTTATTGAAACGTCTTCATTACATCCTCACTAACATAATCCCAGCAGTGATGAGGTCAAGGTCAGTATATTCCGCCACCGCCGCTGTCATCATTACCATGATCTGAATATACACAACGTTCTGCTCCAACCTATGACAAGAAGACTTTTCTATACATTATAATTATTAATGAGCGTCTATGTAAACCAGCAGCGGTAATACAAAGATAAATGTCATTCTGCTCAGTGCTGGAATAATGTGATTCTATGGAGGAGTGCGTCATTGTGTAGTCACGTCTGAGTCCCCTGTGACTGCAATGTACAGTGGGACACGTGACCTTTTCTTTACATTGTCACTTATACATTATTGGATGCTTGGTATTCAGGGTCACATTCTGTGTGTTCTTTTCTATTTTCTATCCGGGGATTTGAAGCTTCTGCCCTGGAGCTTTCTAGAGATTCTATTCCATATTTCAGACGATCGCTCTTTAGTTTAGCACCTGGGTATTACTGATGCCTTCTCTGTCAGGGTTATGAGGAGGGAAATGTAATTGTGTTGTGATCAGGTTCAGTAAGATTCTGTCTGCAGCGCGCAGCTGTCCGATGTTCTGGACGATCCAGTGGTGTGATATTATCAGTGTGTACAATGTCACATTACTGGAAACTCATTCACATATTCAACTCTTTCCAACGATTTTAAGCCAACTATGACAAACTTTAGGATTCGCCCTTGGTCTTGGTATTCGGACTTTCTAGTAAGACTTTTAGTTTGTGCACAACAACCTTTCTGTGGTCTACAGGACCTCTCCTGTTTGCCACAGTCTATAGTGACTCTACAACCTGTAAGGGTCTTCCAATACCACAGTTACCTACCTGCCTGCGGTTTCCACCATTGCACAACCTGCCTGCAGTTTCTACGGCATCTTTTTTGCTCTCTGGGCTTCCAGCTCATTAGCTACTTACTTGTCTGCAGTTTCTAGGAGATATTCCTGGCTGTCTGTGGTCTCCAGTTCCACAGTTACCAATACCTACCTGCCTGTGGTTCCCAATAGCACCACCTGCCTACTTGCAGTTTCCAGTATCACACAACCTGTCTGTAGTTTCCAGGAGGTCTTCCTGGCTGTCTGCCTCCAGTTCTGCAGTTATCAGTACCCACCTACCTGCGGTTTCCAGTATCACTACCTACTTTCTTGCAGTTTCCAGTATCCACAACCTGCCTGCAGTTTCTAGGGGGTCTTCTTTGCTGAGACTTCCATTTCCACAGTTACCAATACCTATCTGCCTGTGGTTTCCAGTATCACTACATACCTGTTTGTAGTTTTTTGGATCATACAACCTACCTGTAGTTTCCAGATGCCTTCCTGACTGTCTGCCACTTCCAGTTCAACAACTACCAATACCTACCTGCCTGCGGTTTTCATTATCACTACCTACCTGCTTGCAGTTGCCAGTTCACACAACCTGCCTGCAGTCTCTAGGAGGTCTTATTTGCTATGCGTGGCTTCCTGCCTGCAGTTTCCAGTATCACTACCTACTTACTTGCATTTTCTATTATCGCACAACATGCCGGTGGTTTCCAGCTTGCCTTCCTGGCTGGCTGTGGCTTCTATTGTATTCACACTTTCTAGTTTCTCCAGAATCCTGTCCACTACCTGTCCTCAGTCTTCTAGTTGTGTGCCTGTGGTTTACAGTTCGTCTTCCTGGCACTGCGGCTTCCAGTTCCACAGTTGCCTCACCCGCCTGTTGCACCGATGCCTGTATGTGCCTACGCGCACCTTGGGATTGGAAGATCCACCTCATCCCCACAGCCCCCCCCCCATCCTCTGGTGGCTCGCTCCTTTCTCCTGGTCCAGTCTTTTCTTGTGTGTTCTGTCTACTTCTCTCATCGGTTCCTCTGAGCGCTTACTCCACCTCACGCAAGATCAAGATGTGAGTCACCCTGTGATGTCATGAGTCACTAGTGCCCTAGTTAGCGCTGAAGGTGGTGAAAAGTGACTATGGAAGAGATGTCGGAGGGAGGAGATGAAGCAAATTGCAAAACAATTGGGTTCTGGCAAATCCAAATATTTTGGGAAATTCAAAGCAGATTCAATTAGACTCGAATGTATTAACCCATCTTTACTGATCACAACTCTCTAAAATCCAGGGCAACAGTTCGAGCCCTCTCACAGCCCCTATGTACAGGTTTGAGCCCTCTCACAGCCCCTATGTACAGGATGAGCCCTCTCACAGCCCCTATGTACAGTTTCAGCCCTCTCACAGCCCCTATGTACAGTTGAGCCCTCTCACAGCCCCTATGTACAGGATGAGCCCTCTCACAGCCCCTATGTACAGGATGAGCCCTCTCATAGCCCCTATGTACAGTGAGCCCTCTCACAGCCCCTATGTACAGTAGAGCCCTCTCACAGCCCCTATGTACAGGATGAGCCCTCTCACAGCCCCTATGTACAGGATGAGCCCTCTCATAGCCCCTACAGTGCATCGAAGACTTCACAGCCCCTGTACAAAGTTACACTATGTGGATAGTTCAGCAGAGTAGGAGATGAAAGACCTATGAAAGGAGACATAAAGTTAAAGTGACCCATTTACACTATGTACAGGCAAGACCATTTATTTACATGATTTTACATTTTCACAGCCCCTATGTACAGTTCGAGCCCTCTCACAGCCCCTATGTACAGTTTGAGCCCTCTCACAGCCCTATGTACAGTTCGAGCCCTCTCACAGCCCCTATGTACAGGATGAGCCCTCTCATAGCCCTATGTACAGTTCGAGCCCTCTCACAGCCCCTATGTACAGTTCGAGCCCTCTCACAGCCCCTATGTACAGGATGAGCCCTCTCATAGCCCCTACAGTGGCATGGAAAATTTGGACACCCCTGGTCAAAGTTACTATTAGTGTGGATAGTTAAGCAAGTTGGAGATGAAATGATCTCGAAAAGGCATAAAGTTAAAGTGACACATTTCCTTTGTATTCTAGGCAAGACATTTTTTCATATTTTACATTTTAAAAATAAC
The DNA here is from genome assembly GCA_033576535.1 of Allobates femoralis. Classification (NCBI taxonomy): domain Eukaryota; kingdom Metazoa; phylum Chordata; class Amphibia; order Anura; family Aromobatidae; genus Allobates; species Allobates femoralis. The sequence goes on from JARQOC010000007.1 coordinate 120,836,267, forward strand.
ATAAAAGAAAAATGGGCTGATGCAAAGTTTGGGCACCCTGCATGGTTAATAAATAGTGGCATCCCCTTTTGCAAGTATTACAGTTTATAAATAGTTTTTGTAATATGAGTCAGTTTTTTGAGGGATTTATATTCATTCTTCCTTGGGAGAGTCTTCTAGTTATCTGACATACCTGGTTCAGACTTCCAGTTCTGTGCAGATTCCTGGCTCATCTTCCAGTTCTATGAGATTCCTGGCTCATCTACCAGTTCTGTGAGATTCCGCTGATCTTGGTCTGGCTCATCTTCCAGTTCTGTGAGATTCCTGGCTCGATCTTCCAGTTCTGTAGATTCCTGGCTCATCTTCCAGTTCTGTGAGATTCCTGGCTCATCTTCCAGTTGTGTGAGATTCCTGGCTCATCTTCCAGTTCTGTGAGATTCCTGGCTTGTCTTCCAGTTCTGTGAGATTTCTGGCTATCTTCAGTTCTGTGACGGATTCCTGGCTCATCTTCTAGTTCTGTGAGATTTCTGGCTCATCTTCCTAGTTCTGTGAGATTTCTGTTCTCTTCAGTTCTGTGAGATTTCTAGCTCGTCTTCCAGTTCTGTGAATTCCTGGCTCGTCTTCAGTTCTGTGAGATTCCTGGCTCATCTTCCAGTTTCTGTAGATTCCTGGCTCATCTTCCATTCTGTGAATTTCTGGCTCATCTTCCAGTTCTGTTAGATTCCTGGCTCATCTTACATTTCTGTGTTATTCCTGGCTCATCTTCCAGTTTTGTGAGATTTCTGGCTCATCTTCTATTTTTGTGAGATTTCTGGTTCGTCTTCCAGTTCTGTGAGATTCCTGGCTTTCTTCCAGTTCTGTGAGATTCTGGCTTGTCTTCAGTTCTGTGAGATTTCCTGGTTCGACTTCCAGTTCTTGAGGTTCCTGCTCATCTTTCATTTCTGTGAGATTCTGGCCCTTTTCCAGTTCTGTGAGATTCCTAGCTCATCTTGCATTTTGATCCATTGATTCAGTCTTGGTCTATATTTTTCGTGATGTTCAGATCTTCAGGACTGTGAGGCTTCTTCCTTCGTAGTTCTGCTCTCTCTATTTGTATATTGTGGTATTCTCATCTGTTATTCGTAGGATCATATCATTGGAGAATTGCCATCTTCATTTTCAACTTCAGCTTTTTTACAGATGTGTTAGTTTGCCATCAAGAAATTGTTGAAATTCATTATCATTCATTCCCTGTAATCCATGGAATGTTCCACTGTGCCAATTCCTGGCTATTATTACGTGAGATTCGGTATTGGCGCTCCTAGTGAGACCTGCGCTTGCAGTTAGGTTCTGTGGTTCCTCTATGGTTATCAGCTGTGATATCACTTTGTCAGATCACTGTGAAGATAAAGTGTCAGGCGCTGGGATCCGAGTCATTGTTGATTTGTGATCATCTGGCTTGCAGTCACATTTTGGAGTGTCGTGAGATCAGGTCCTCCAGTCGGATCGCCCCTTCGTTCAGTAGAGATTAGATCTCTTCACTCATGTGAGCTATCCTGCCCTTCTTCCAAGTTCTGTGAATTAACTCTAATAGCTGATGAATCCGCTCCCCATGCTTAATGGTTTGCTCGGATTTCTTTTCCAGGGTGAATTCTGTACCCATTCTTTTCTGCCACCAACTTTGATCATTGTCGCAGTTTATTTGTAATTTACTGGTCACACAGACTTGTTTCCTGCCCATTTCATCCTATAGTTCCTGTATCTTCAGTTCTTGGGGTTCCTGTATATTAGGACTCATGGACATTCTGTATTATGAAGATTTGGAGATGCATTTAGCTCTTGGAAGGACTCATCTTCCAGCTCTGTGACATTCCTGGCTCATCTTCCAGTTCTGTGAGATTCCTGGCTCATCTTCCAGTTCTGTGACATTCCTGGCTTTTCTTCCAGTTCTGTGAGATTCCTAGCTCATCTTGCATGCTCTGCTCAGTTGAGGTCTTGCTATAGTTTTTCGATGATGTTCAGATCATGGGACTGTGAGGCCATTCTAAATCCTTCAGCTTCTGCTCTCCTGAGGTTGTATATTGTGGATTCTGACATCTGTTTCGTAGGATCATAATCTATTTGGAGAAACCATCTGCTTTTCAACTTCAGCTTTTTTACAGATGGTGTTATGTTTGCATCAAGAAACTGTTGAAATTTCATTGAATACATTCTTCCCTCTACCCATGAAATGTTCCCTGTGCCATTTTCTGCAATATAGAGAGAAGAGACGGAGGGGCGCTCCTAGTGAGGACCTGACAGCTGTGGGGGCAGGTTAGGTTCAATGTGTTCACCTCTATGGGTTATGCAGCAGGCATAACACCGTGGAGAAGCACTGTAAGCATAAAGTGCAGGCGCGTGGGATCCGATCAATGTGGAGGATGTGATCACGTGGTGCAGTCACATGGAGTGACGTGAGCACAGGTCCTCCAGCTCAGCAGCGTTCAGAGGATTAGATGTCTTCACTATGTGCAGCACCCACCGCTCACCAAAGGTGCTGGGAATATAACTCTAAAGCATGATGATCCACCCCCATGCTTAATGGTTGTCGAGATGTTCTTTTCCAGAAATTCTGTACCCTTATTTTCTCCACACATATCTTTGATCATTGTCGACAGAGTTATATTGTAACCTCACTGGTCCACAGGACTTGTTTCCAAAATGCCTCATTTCATCCATATAGTCCATTATACTATATGGATGACTATGGTGGTGCATTATAATATATGGAGGACTATGGGGATACATTGTAATATAATGAAGAATATGGGATGCATTATACTATATGGAGGACTATGGGGTTGCATTATAATATATGGAAGACTATAGAGGGCATTATAATATATGGAGGACCTTAGGATGTGCATTATTCTATATGGAGGCCTATGTGTGGCCCATTATGCTATATGGAGGACTACAGGGGTGCTTAATACTATATGGAGGACTATTGAGTGCATTATACTATATGAAGGACAATGGGGGTGCATTATCATATAGGGATGACTATGGTGGTACATTATACTATATGGAGGACTATAGAGGTGCATTACACTATATGGATGACTATGGTGGTGCATCATACTATATGGAGAATTATGGAGGTGCATTATACTATATGAAGGACAATGGGGGTGCATTATCATATAGGGATGACTATGGTGGTACATTATACTATATGGAGGACTGTAGAAGTGCATTATACTATATGGATGACTATGGTGGTGCATCATACTATATGGATGACTATGGTGGTGCATCATACTATATGGAGAATTATGGAGGTGCATTATACTATATGGAGGACTATAGTGGTGCATTATACTATATGGATGACTATGGTGGTGCATCATACTATATGGAGAATTATGGAGGTGCATTATACTATATGAAGGACAATGGGGGTGCATTATCATATAGGGATGACTATGGTGGTACATTATACTATATGGACGACTATAGAGGTGCATTACACTATATGGATGACTATGGTGGTGCATCATACTATATGGAGGACTATGGGGTTGCATTATACTATATGGAGGACTATGGGGTTGCATTATACTATATGGAGGATATCATACAATGTGTGGAGGAATCACTGTGGGGGATCATACAGTGTTCATGGGGCACTTTGGTTGGCATCATGCTTTATAGCTGCAATGGAACATGAATCTATGGGTTATTTTATAAGGACAGCGAGGTTGTGAGAAACTGGATGTTCTTATGCGACCCAGACAAATATTAATGAATTTATTAACTAATTTATTTATTCATTTACTTTTGCGGGGGCGGTGGGTGCAGTTAGAACCTCTGCTATGGGGCCCCATGATTTCTATGTATGCTGCTGAAAACCCTTTTTCCAGGACATTACCTGGTTTTGGACATTGTACAATAAACCCTGTGAGTCACAATGGAGCTGGAGGACCGGGTCAATCATTATATTTATGTGCAGCTGATTTATTATTTTTTTTCTTACAGAAATTGTTTTGACGGAAATTCAATTTGACATCTAAGATGAAAGCTCAGGAGGGGGCTAAACTCCGTGGACGTGGCGTTACTTTTTTTTCTTCCTTTTTTGCACCCGATGTGAAATTTGATTTGTGTCATAGTAAAGAGAGAAAAAGAAACCCCACAAGCATTTAAACATAATTTCAATGTACTTAAAGCTTTCCGCCGGGCTCTCCAGTGCGCGGGATGTCAAAATGACCTCTTACTAGCATGGAAGAAAACTTTTAGGTTGAATAAAACTAAACCATGGGTAATATTGATAAACGCTACTTTATAAAAATGACACATAATAGCCGGAATAAACACCCTTTCAATTTGATTTTTTTAACCAAATCCACTGCTGATTAAGTTCATGTACCATTTTACAGGAATTCAGAGCTAAAGTTTGCTGATACAATGCTCCAAATATTCTGCAAACACATAGAGGGAAATGATAAAAATCTCCGTCTGCATCCACTATGAAGGGAGGACTAACACTATATAGTTTTATACAGTGAAATTATATCTGTATTCATTAACCTCAGAGGCTCCCCTAGTGGTGGCTGCAGGGAGACAGAATTGTAAAGTTCCCATGCAACAGCACAGAGGCCTGACCTCAGCCCCATCCGACAACAAAAAACCCAGATCTCAGCCCAATCTAACACCACAGAGCCCGGATCTTAGCCCCATCCAACACCAGAGCCCAGAGTTCAGCCCCATCCAACACCACAGAGCCCGGACCTCAGCCCCATCCAACACCACAGAGCCTGGACCTCAGCCCCATCCAACACTATAGAGCCCGGACCTCAGCCCCATCCAACACCACAGAGCCTGGACCTCAGCCCCATCCAACACCACAGAGCCCAGACCTCATCCCCATCCAACACCACAGAGCCCAGACCTCAGCCCCATCCAACATCACAGAGCCCAGACCTCAGCCCATCCAACAACACAGAGCCCGGACCTCAGCCCCATCCAACACCACAGAACCTGGACCTCAGTCCCATCCAACACCACAAAACTCAGACCTCAGCCCCATCCAACACAACAGAGCATGGACCTCTGCCCCATCCAACAACACAAAACCCAGACTTCAGTCCCATCCAGCACCACAGAGCCCAGACCTCAGCCCCATCCAACACCACAGAACTCAGACCTCAGCCGCATCCAACACCACAGAACCTGGAGCTCAGCCCCATCCAAAATAACAGAGCCTGGACCACAGCCTCATCCAACACTACAGAACTTAGACATCAGCCCCATCCAACACAACAGAGCCTGGACCTCAGCCCCATCCAACACAACAGAGCCTGGACCTCAGCCCCATCCAACACCACGGAGCCCAGACCTCAACCCCATTCAACAATACAGCGCCTGGACCTCAGCCCCATCCAACAGCACAGAGCCCGGACCTTAGCCCCATCCAACACCATAGAGCCCAGATCCCAGCCCCATCCAACACCACAGAGCCCGGACCTCAGCCCCATCCAACACCACAGAGCCCAGACCTTAGCCCCATCCAACACCATAGAGCCCAGATCCCAGCCCCATCCAATACCACAGAGCCTGGACCTCAGCCCCATCCAACACCATACAGCCCATACCTCAGCCCCATTCAACACCACAGAGCCCAGACCTTAGCCCCATCCAACACCATAGAGCCCAGATCCCAGCCCCATCCAACACCACAGAGCCCAGACCTCAGCCCCATTCAACACCAGAGCTCAGACCTCAGCCCCGTCCAACACCACAGAGCCCGGACCTCAGCCCCACTCTGTGGTGGTGGAAATAGTACTGGCACCAATGGGGTAGAGTGCTTGATATGGTACACACTATAGTGTACCATATATATTAATATTTTATTATTTTACCTTACCCCATTGGTGCCAGTTCTATCACCGCCACCACAGTAGGTAAGGCTGATAATTGACGAATATCTCTTCAATTATAAGTAGATAAAGTCTCAGTCCAGAAGGAACTTCTCTCCCCTGAGCTTTGCCTGTAGGGTGCAGGGTAAAAAGCAGAACCAGAACCTTCCAAAAAACTTAAGTGAAAGTCAGGTCTCTATATATAGTATGTGCAGACCCGCGGATTAGTCTTGCAGGGTGTTCAGTTCAGACAGAACATGAGGCAAAGCAAAGGCCAAACTGAAGGTCAATGTCTCCTATCTCCGAGCTGCAAACTCCAGACTAACGTCTCACAATGTAAAGGTTTATTCCTAACAGATAAAGTACAATGAGCGATGGCGGAGGATTAATTCTACATTTACCATTATCACTTCTTCACTTTGTAGACGTTCTTTTTTTCTGTTTCAGATCAAACAGTTTAAGCACATATTGTAATTCCTCCGAACATGAAAGGAAATGAAACATAAGAATAGTCAGAAGAATGTGATTGGGACCTTCTGGAGATAAAACCAAAGCAACACAAAAATATAACAAAAAAAGGAGATCAAACACAAATTTACATATTTCCTCTGTTTTATTTTTTTCTGTAAATACATGAAAAATGGAAAAAAAAAAAACAGAATTCTGCATCTTTTGTTATTAAGAAACTGTTAATATCAGAGATACCGGCCGGTCCAGCGGCTCCGCGGGGGCTAGTGGGGGGCGCGGCCGGACGGTCACACGGCAACACTTCAGACTCAGGATGTTGAGGTTCGGTACGTGACTTTTTGTTCTTTTTTGTTTGTTTTTTTTCATTTTTGGAGTTGTATTTTTGGGAGAGGTGTAGGGGGGGTGCAGTGACCAAAATTAGGGTAATACTGGTAGTGGCAGATCGGTGCACTCGGCTGCTTAAGGGCACTTCCAGACTTGAATTTATTTTGTACTCCATCATAATCCGGCAGAATCCAGACGCTACCAGATGTATGCCGGATCCGGTTTGTCTCCATTGAACTTCAGTTGGGTTCCGGCATATGTGGTTGTATTCGGTTTCTGCCGGATCCAGTTTGTCTCCATTGAACTTCAGTTGGGACTCCGGCACATGTTGTTGTATCCAGTTTGTGCCGGATCCGGTTTGTCTCCATTGAACTTCAGTTGGGACTCCGGCACATGTTGTTGTATCCAGTTTGTGCCGGATCCGGTTTGTCTCCATTGAACTTCAGTTGGGACTCCGGCACATGTTGTTGTATCCAGTTTCTGCCGGATCCGGCTTGTCTCCATTGAACTTCAGTTGGGACTCCGGCACATGTGGTTGTATCCGGTTTCTGTCGGATCCGGTTTGTATCCATTGAATTTCAGTTGGGACTCCGGCACATGTTGTTGTATCCAGTTTCTGCAAGGATCCGGTTTGTCTCCATTGATCTTCAGTTGGGACTCCAGCACATGTTGTTGTATCCAGTTTCTGCCGGATCCGGTTTGTCTCCATTGAACTTCAGTTGGGACTCCGGCACATGTGGTTGTATCCGGTTTCTGTCGGATCCGGTCTGTCTCCATTGAACTTCAGTTGGGACTCCGGCATATGTGGTTGTATTCGGTTTCTGCCGGATCCGGTTTGTCTCCATTGAACTTCAGTTGGGACTCCGGCACATGTTGTTGTATCCAGTTTCTGCCGGATCCGGTTTGTCTCCATTGAACTTCAGTTGGGACTCCGGCACATGTGGTTGTATTCGGTTTCTGCCGGATCCGGTTTGTCTCCATTGAACTTCAGTTGGGACTCCGGCACATGTGGTTGTATCCAGTTTCTGCCGAGTCTGGTTTGTCCCATTGAATTTCAGTTGTCATAAAACTCCTTGAAAACAGGGCAGCAGGTGACTGATGTGTGCAGCACTGTGTCACTATTTGGGGTTGTTGCTTTTTTCCTCCCCTGTGGGCATGCCTTTTCAGCTCTAAGCCAAATCCTCCCTTCCTCCCTTTCATCTGAAAGTATTGAAATTGAAAGTACAAATGAGAGGAGGGGGAGGGCTGGCTTACAGCCAAAAGTCATGCCCACAGGGGAGGAAAAAAACAAAACAACCCCAGATAGTGAGGCAGTGCTGCACACATCCATCATCTGCTGCCCTGCTTTCCAGGAGATTTATGACACTTTTCTCTGCAATCAAACATGTAATCATTGAAGTAAAAGTCTGATTGCACTCAGCATCCTGTAAGGCACCGACTCCATAGTCCAAACAACTGCGAGGTTTGTCCGCTCAGTATGAGCGCAGCTCTGGAGGTCAGATCACCTCCATACGCAGCAAACACTACCAGAGGCCTTCATTATACCTACCTCCGCCACCCCACACAACTCATTGACTATTCACAAAAACCCCTTTCAGCACATAACCTGCTGGAGCCGATCCAGGCTTCACATCCCCAGAGATATCAACTTCGGTGAAACATACGGTATCTCCCCTCCAGGATTTTATCAGTTTCCATTTTATATGTTGTTTTGATGCTTTTTTTTACATTTTTGTTATCATTTACCATACGGGTTAAGTAATTATTTATGTATTAATTTATTAAAAAAATAATATTAATAATATTTAATTAATGATTATTTTATTATTTAATTTTCAATTGGTAAAACAAACTTTTTAGATTTTTTCTTATATTTAATAAAAACATTTTTTTGGATTTTTACTTTGTTTCTCCATCTTTTTTTTTGCAGACTTGCTGGATCCCTTGTAGGATTACATTGCTAAATTATGTTCTGGGACTGGACTTCACAGGAGACTGAAGATGGCAGCTATAGGGGATTTCAGCTGTGGCAACTCATTAGCGCCCCCCGGGGATCACGCCACCTAATTGCCGCCATCGGAGAAGTGACAGAAGCATTTAATTGGCTGAGCTCCTGCAATTGGATCCGTGTACGGTGCGGTCTCCAGGCTCCATGATGGATGGATGTGACATTGAGACTGAAAGGGTTAAAATATTCCGCCATCGGGTTACACTCTAAAAGTTGACTGATTCTTACTTCTGATCAACTCCTATAGGAATAAGGTGGACCATTGTCATTGTTATTGATGTAGCAAAGTCTGTAACATTGTAACAATCCATATCGGATTCACACGAGGTGGGGGGGGTGTGGGGGCGGCCTGAGGTTACACTTGTCTGTAAGGTCAGCAGCAACACATATATAATAAATCATTGCCATCTGTCCCCTCCAGCACTCGCACACACTGATGAGACCCTACATAGGGGAGCCCGTGCCCCAACACGTCTTCATTCATTTACTGCAATCTCCATTTCATCCTCGATTCCCCGTGTAATCAATCACAATAAGGAAACATTTTACATTTGTCAATTCAACAGCAACAAAATCATTCAGCAGCGGAAATTAGACCGGAGCCGAACCCGAAAACTCAGTGTGGACCCCAGGGGATCCCCGAATAAGACCCGGTCCCAGGACATGGGCAGGACGTGTAAGGAGGCGGCCAGGAGGATTCCTACCAATGGAGGTGGAAACAGATGTTATGTGCTCTTTTGTATGACGTATATCTAAAGTGCAGCTGTTCTAAACTCTGTCCACCACCTGTAACATGATGAAATTGGGGTTCCTGTTACCCCTTTATATCTCCAGGCCTCCCCCTGCACCTTAGAAAACAACTTTCAATCTGTCCCACACCATATGCTAATGACTTTTTTAGGGTCATATTGGGGTCTGCACACTGCAGACATTGCCGCGCCGCTGCATGGGAAGCCCGCTCCTCTCCATGCCAATACCGCCCTGCTGCATGGCAAGCTCGCTCCTCTCCATGCCTACACCACCCTACTACATGGCAAGCTTGCTCCTCTCCATGCCAACACCGCCTTGCTGCATGGGAAGCTCGCTCCTCTCCATGCCAATACCGCCCTGCTGCATGGGAAGCTCACTCCTCTTCATGCCAATACCGCCCTGCTGCATGGCAAGCCCGCTCCTCTCCATGCCAATACCGCCCTGCTGCATGGGAAGCCCGCTCCTCTCCATGCCAATACCGCCCTGCTGCATGGGAAGCCTGCTCCTCTCCATGCCAATACCGCCCTGCTGCATGGCAAGCCCGCTCCTCTCCATGCCAATACCGCCCTGCTGCATGGGAAGCCCGCTCCTCTCCATGCCAATACCGCCCTGCTGCATGGGAAGCCCGCTCCTCTCCATGCCTACACCACACCATACTACATGGCAAGCTCGCTCCTCTCTATGCCAACACCACCTTGCTGCATGGCAAGCCCACTCCTCTCCATGCCAATACCACCCTGCTGCATGGGAAGCTCTCTCTTCTCTATACCTACACCATCCTACTACATGGCAAACTCGCTCCTCTCCATGCCAACACTGCCCTGCTACATGGTAAGCCTGTTCCTTTCCATGCCATCACCGCACAGCAAAATGGCAAGTTCGCTCCTCTCTATGCCAACACCGCCCTGCTGCATGGCAAGCCTGCTCCTCTCCATACCAACACTGCCTCGCTGCATGGAAAATCCGCGTCCACCCAGTGTTTGCAAGTGAAAGACAGCGACGTCATTCCCACATCTCACACCTGCACAGTGGCGCCTCACTGTGCCCCATTGAGAAGCTAGTAATTCCACTGCGCAGGCGCGAGACGTCAGGCACTGTGTGGCTAATGCAAGACCAAATATGCTCTTCAATAGAGCACAGTGCAGTGCCACAGTGCAGGCCCGAGACTTGTGAATGACGTTCGTTCCTAGACACATAGGGGTGGTAAGCCTCAGCCAAAGTGACTGCTGCGGTACAGGAGTATCTGGAGCCGTCCGAGAACACAGACCTGGCCATGAGTCCTCTGTATGGTGCATGCACTACAGATGGGGATGTGATGGAGGAGAGCGTAGTTTATTACTACAATCCGGGCGCTGCCATACAGTGCACTGACAGATCCTTCACAATGCATTCACTGGATTCAGCTCCGGTGATCGGCTCGGCTATTCTAGTAGATTTAGTTTCTTCCTTGGCTGTGTGATTGGGATCATTGTCTTGTGAATGTGTACACAGGGACACCGGGTGACTGAAGTCTCCACGGTGTATCGGGGTTTTCTGCTGGCTTGAAGCTCTGCTGCAGGTGCGGACCCCCGAAGTCCGGTACTTAACTGAGCGAACTTCCACTGGCTCCTCTACTCCCACTGTCCTCTGTTCTCCTCGCCTTCCGATCCCACTCCTGGGCCTGGCTGGACGGCAGAAGGGCTACTCCGGGTCACTGGTTCGGGCCTAGCACAGCACCGGACACCAGGACGTGTTCACAGCTCTCCTAGTGTCTGCACACTCTACCTAACTTCTCCCCTAGCACCAGTATTTATAGGGGATGTCACCTAAGGTGAGCGAGTAAAGCTCCCCTACTGTGCTGGGGTGGAAGATGTTGTTTGTAAGTGGCACCCCCTGTGGAAATCCAGCCGTGCACTAGGGAAGCTTGTGGTTACCTGTGGAAGCAGGGCGCCACACATGCTCGACCTCTGCTTTATTCATTGTCTATGGGACCGCTGATTGCAGCGCTCTTTTATTTCCAGGAGTCCCATAGACAATGAATGGAGTGAATTTGTGCATTATCACCTCCTCTGTCCAGGATGGGTCTGCGGAGATCTGTTCTCAGGTTACACCGCCCAGTGGTCGGAACATCCTATGGATGAGGATAAATTGATTTTTTTTGTGAATAACTCTCGATTTGGCCAATTAATTCAGGTGCTTTTCTATTTTCTGCTCCGTCGTCTGTTAACGCCTGCGTCCTTTGCTGTCTGAGATCAGAGTCCCGGGTCCGCCGACGGAGCTGACTGACACTTTTAGATGAATGCGGAAGAATCCTGCAGCCGGTCTCCTATGCTAATAACACCTTACAGCCTTGCGGATGTAAATAATTTGTATTTTTAAATTGTAATTAAATGGAAAAAAAATACAAGAAATCCACCCCGGGGCATCGGAGTTCAGGGTCAGGGCTGACGACCGGCACCAGGCGCGCTGCATGTGCTAATGGATCTTTATACTTGCAAATGTCTTCCAGGAATCTTCGCCTCTCCTTGCCTGTACGATTGCATATAATGTAACATAATGACGGAGATAATGCTTTTATCAGCGTCTTGCAAAGAACAATGCACACGATTACGTTGCCTAATCACTCCACCAATAGTTAGAACGTCGCGCAGAGATTTTTATGCCCAGAGCTATCAGATTTTATTACCTCGCTAGAATTCCCGGCAACATTGTAACAAAAAAAAAGAGTGGAGATGCCCGATGAACCCAACACTTCTGCTGAAGCTGCGCCAGGCGGATAAAGCAGTCACGCTGAATCCCATCAGTTTCGCGCTGTACGGAGATGACGATCGGCCGCGCGGCTTTTTTATCTGAAATTGCAGATTTTGTAATATTTGACAAACTCTACAAACAAAAGTCCAATTATCTTTGTGCCTCCTGATGGTTTTGTTTTTCTTGATATTGCTGCAATAATTAGGAGCATCGGAGCGCTGGAGAGCGGGGAAGAGCCGGAATAATAAGTGGCTTTTTGTATCCTGACCCCGGCTAATTATGAGGGAGAGAAATATTTGGTAACTGTTTAAAGATGTATTCAGTTTTTAGAAAGTCTGAATTTGCCATCACATTCCAGCTCCACTCTCGACCACCAGTTCCATACTTGCATAATTACACATTCCAGCTCTCTACTCGTTCCTCCAGTGTCCTCCATTGTTGTCAGCCAGTTCCATACTTCCCAACAAGTCCATTGGTGAAATAGGGAAGTTGCCATCACATTCCCACTCTACTCGTTCCTTCAGTGTCCTCCATTGTTGTCAGCCAGTTCTATGCTTCCCAACAAGTCCATTGGTGAAACAGTGATGTTGCCATCATGTTCCATCTCTCAACTCGTCGCTCTGGTGCCCTCTATTCTTGTCCACCAGTTCCATACTTCCCAACAATTACATTGCTGAAATAGTGACGTTGCCATCACGTTCCAGCTCTCTACTCATTTCTCCATTGTCGTCAGCCAGTTCCATTCTTCCCAACAAGTCCATTGGTGAAATAGTGATGTTGCCATCATGTTCCATCTCTCAACTCATCGCACCGTTGCCCTTTATTCTCGACCACCAGTTCCATACTTCCAAACAATTCCATGGATGAAATAGTGAAAGAGGTTTAAGAGGTGATGAATAGGTCACAGATCGCCAAATACTGAGGGGCGAGTATACAACAAACCCTAGCATTGTCCAGATTATGGCATACAATGGGGTGCACATGTCATTACATAAATACAGTTAAGAGGTACCACATCCCTAGCCAGTCTATAGATGCCCGACACTCACCCATGTATTACGGGGTTAGGTGACACGTTTTCAGGGCGACCCCAACACGTGTTTCAGATAGTCTTTCTTCAGGGGGTGGTGAGTGAGGAGTGAAGCCCTGGGTCAAATATGCGCTCCCCACCTGCTGCCTATTATTACCTAATTACAGGCCTGTGTGCTGGCTGCCACTGCATGGCAGACGCCCAGCTCCACAACCTCCGGGGTCGGAAAAACACTTGCAGTGACGTCACCAACCGGAAGTACGTGGAGCTGAGCCCGCGCATGCGCAGTCGCCACTACTCTTATCGCGCATGCGCCGAAGATGTCGGCGCCATGTTGGTTTGGGGCAGAAAAGCTGGCAGCCTGTTCTGGGACTACAAACTAATAGAACCAAATTGCAATCTGCATACTTAGCACATACGGGGCACATAGAAGTCTCATAAAGGTGGGAGCTTTACATGTTTCCACATGTTCCATAAAGTGCTTGTTGCAGCAATCTAGATCAATACTTGTTTCATCAGGCAGCCATGGATCCACACACTTGACACAGGGAAGGGAATACTAGTGAAATAAGATAAAAATTAAAAACACTCCTGTTAGAATTGGCAAAAAAGGGGGTCACATCACATTAAGGCAGCATGAGGGAAAAAAAAGTATGTATATACAATGGCTATAGGTCTATATACAGTGAGCTGCTAATCACACAGGGACATGTTGAACTCTTGGGCTCATGATGTTGCTGTTTCCAAACAATGATAAACCACTGGTGCTAAAACAAATATTGCAGGTAAACAACAACATACTTTGTAATAAAAGACACATGGCTGAATGCTTTATGTTAACCCTTACATCATGCTGTTTCCAGTTTACATAGCAAAAACCCGCTGACAGATTCTCTTTAAATGACTACCACAGCAGGTGCAGAATAGAGATTCTTCTGTCTCCATATGTTCAGTGTCTACTTAAAGGGAATCTGTCAGCAGGTTTTTGCTATGTAAGATGAGGACAGCATGCTGTAAGAGTTAAAAAACAAAAAGCAACTGTGCCACTCTTATCAGTGTGTGTGCTATTGTTTATTGCAGGACTGAAAAGTCATGCGCACAGCAGACCGACATTGATTGATACCTCACAGTTGATGCACAATCTCTATTGGGAGCCTGGTGGGGGCAGGGGAAGCTATATAGGAAGGTGACCATACAGCTACAGGGGTGCAAGTCTTCCCTGCACAGCAGGTCTTCAGGCCGTCCAGCCGTGCTGGGAACTGCAGCTACATTGAGCTCTGCATCAGGTAACTCCCAAAATTCCAAGATTGCTGCGGTATCCAGATCTTTGGTGCAATCGTCCACCTCCTGCATGACGCTCATGTCACTGACCAATCCACCGGATCACTGCGGAGTTTGCGTTCTGCTTTGCTTCAGACAGAACCTAATAAAGCCTGACAGCCGCCATCTCCGAGTGCATTAAACGCGACACTCGATGGTGATCCTCGCGACCTTATGAAGATCATTATCAAGAAAGATTTGATTAAAGGTCACGGCTGCTGCATTGTCCGATGGATGAGCCGAGCTGACCCCATATTGACTGTGTCTATCATTGTACTGGGCTGCAGGACGTGGTACAAGGACTGAATACTAACACTTATATCTCAATGACCAGAACCATCTGCTCCAGATTTAACAAAAAGTCCTGGATTTATAATATACTCTTATATTCTGTGATCCCCGGCTGTAATGTCTGTATACTCTTATATTCTGTGATCCCCGGCTGTAATGTCTGTACACTCTTATATTCTGTGATCCCGGCTGTAATGTCTGTATACTGTTATATTCTGTGATCCCCGGCTGTAATGTCTGTATACTCTTATATTCTGTGATCCCCGGCTGTAATGTCTGTATACTCTTATATTCTGTGATCCCTGGCTGTAATGTCTGTATACTCTTATATTCTGTTATCCCTGGCTGTAATGTCTGTATACTCTTATATTCTGTGATCCCCGGCTGTAATGTCTGTATACTCTTATAATCTGTGATCCCGGCTGTAATGTCTGTATACTGTTATATTCTATGATCCCCGGCTGTAATGTCTGTATACTCTTATATTCTGTGATCCCCGGCTGTAATGTCTGTATACTCTTATATTCTGTGATCCCCAGCTGTAATGTCTGTATACTCTTATATTCTGTGATCCCCGGCTGTAATGTCTGTACACTCTTATATTCTGTGATCCCGGCTGTAATGTCTGTATACTGTTATATTCTGTGATCCCCGGCTGTAATGTCTGTATACTCTTATATTCTGTGATCCCGGCTGTAATGTCTGTATACTCTTATATTCTGTGATCCCCGGCTGTAATGTCTGTATACTCTTATAATCTGTGATCCCCGGCTGTAATGTCTGTATACTGTTATATTCTATGATCCCCGGCTGTAATGTCTGTATACTCTTATATTCTGTGATCCCCAGCTGTAATGTCTGTATACTCTTATATTCTGTGATCCTCGGCTGTAATGTCTGTATACTGTTATATTCTGTGATCCCCGGCTGTAAAGTCTGTATACTCTTATATTCTGTGATCCCCAGCTGTAATGTCTGTATACTCTTATATTCTGTGATCTCCCGGCTGTAATGTCTGTATACTCTTATATTCTGTGATCCCCGGCTGTAATGTCTGTATACTCTTATATTCTGTGATCCCTAGCTGTAATGTCTGTATACTCTTATATTCTGTGATCTCTGGCTGTAATGTCTGTATACTCCTGTGTTCTGTGATCCCCGGCTGTAATGTCTGTATACTCTTATATTCTGTGATCCCTGGCTGTAATGTCTGTATACTCTTATATTCTGTGATCCCTGGCTGTAATGTCTGTATACTCTTATATTCTGTGATCCCCAGCTGTAATGTCTGTATACTCTTATATTCTATGATCCCGGCTTTAATGTCTGTATACTCTTATATTCTGTGATCTCCCGGCTTTAATGTCTGTATACTCTTATATTCTGTGATCTCCGGCTGTAATGTCTGTATACTCTTATATTCTGTGATCCCCGGCTGTACTGCTAGTATACTCTTATATTCTGTGTTCCCCGGCTGTAATGTCTGTATACTCTTATATTCTGTGATCCCTCACTGTAATGTCTGTATACTCTTATATTGTGTGATCCCCGGCTGTAATGTCTGTATACTCTTATATTCTGTGATCTCCGGCTGTAATGTCTGTATACTCTTATATTCTGTGATACCTGGCTGTAATGTCTGTACACTCTTATATTCTGTGATCCCCGGCTGTAATGTCTGTATACTCTCATATTCTGTGATCCCTGGCTGTAATGTCTGTATACTCTTATATTCTGTGATCCCTGGCTGTAATGTCTGTATACTCTTATATTCTGTGATCCCCTGCTGTAATGTCTGAATACTTTTACAGATCTATTAATTAAAATGTACAGTTGTTCGTGGCACAACCCCTTTAATGATCCACTTTGTATGGATACGGCTGCTCCACACCGAGTGGAGGGATCCTCCATAAACTCCTTGGAAAGAGTCAAGGGAAATAGAAAAAAATACTCCCAATAAATCGATCACTAAACGGTAACATTAACCGGGTTAATTCCTGGGGCTCTGACTCCGCTCTTTTCTGAATTATGAGTTTTGCTTCTGGCTTGAAAATTTGGCCAACAATAAAAGTGCATTATTAATATTATGTTAAAACAGAAGGCGGAAATTCTCAGAATATTTCCATCTGGCACCTCCACATCGGGGAGGATTTTTTTCCTTCCTGCTTCTCTGAGTTACACTTGGATGAATTGTTTGCTTCCGGCCCTGAAATTCATTTAAAGTCAATTGGTATTCTGCAAATTTGCTGGTGTTTTACCTATTACCCTCATAAAGCTGAGAGCATTTTTCATGTCCTGAAATAACCTCTTCCTTCTTATTCCAATTGCTTTATGGTAGGAAACTAAGTAAATAAATAAATCCTTCCATCATGTCTTACCATTATTACCGCCATCATCAGACCGCTACTGTCCTCCTCCAGAGCGAAAACCTGAACAAGAACATTTGTTTGACATTTTTAGAGGTCTTAAAGGGATTTTTCCAAAAGCAAAAGTTAATTTCAAAGTTGATTTTCTTCAATAGATCTTGGAATAATAATAAGTTCCACAATTGGATGTCAATAAAAAAAATGTTCCTGTGCTGAGATAATCATACATGTGTCCCTGCTATGTGCTGTGTAATGGCCATGTCTGACCGTACCACTTCTCCTATAGAGTGGGGAGTGACAAAAGAGTATACAGACATTATCAAGTATTCTTTATTTGAGGTGAAAACATTTCTCTGCCTGTTATTTTTTTTTTTAAATGGTTTATCTCAAAGAAAGAATTATTTGCAATCCTGTGCTGTAATATCTGTATACTCCTTTGTGTTCTCCCCTGCGCAGGATCAGACCATGCTCAGAGCAGGGGCACATTTATAAGAATATCTCGGGACAGGAACTTTTTTTTTAAACACATCCAATTGTGGAAATTATTATTATTCCAAGATCTATTGATTAAAATGAAATTTAAAATTAACTTTGTCCTTGGGAAAATCCCTTTAAGCATAGGAGTTACAACTACAGGGAGGCACAGTTCTTGAAAACCAATGCAAAACCTTAGGCAATTTATTTATTTTTAGCTCACTCAAATTTTTGGGTCCATCCGCAGACTCTACTGACCAGTGAGACCAACAGATACTTCCTTGTAGGCCACTATACAGTGTCTTTGGACAGCTCCCATGTTGGCTGACCTCTCCCTCTTAGTGTAGAGCTAGTCTGTCCCTTTTCCAACGATAGCCCCATAATGGTATCTCTGCACTCCAGACAGGGGTCCATTACTTTTCTTCTAAATAGCCCTCTGTTGCTGCTTTCTCCTTTACTGCACATGTCACTGCGTCACATCCACAAACAGCTGTCCAAGGTGATATTAGTCCTTGAAGGAGATGGAGGAGCTCAGGGAACAGTCTACAGCAATGGGGAAAACATACCATATATTTGGCAATCAGCAAAATATATAAATGGGGAACAGTTTGCATAAAGGGAAATTAAGACTGGACAGTATGTAGGAGAGAGGAAGAAGTCTGTATGAGAGGAGGAACAATAGGGAGCAGTTTGTAAAGAGAGAACAAGAGGGAGCAGCCTCTAACAAAGGAAGAACAATAGGGAGCAGTCTGTAACAAAGGGAGAACAATAAGGAGCAGTCTGTAACAAAGGGAGAACAATAGGGAGCAGCCTGTAACAAAGGGAAAACAATAGGGAGCAGTCTGTAACAAAGGGAGAACAATAGGGTGCAGTCTGTAACAAAGGGAGAACAATAAAGAGCAGCCTGTAACAAAGGGAGAACAATAGGGAGCAGTCTGTAACAAAGAGAGAACAATAAGGAGCAGCCTGTAACAAAGGGAGAACAATAAGGAGCAGCCTGTAACAAAGGGAGAACAATAGGGAGCAGTCTGTAACAAAGAGAGAACAATAAGGAGCAGTCTGTAAAGAGAGAACGAAAGGGAGCAGTCTGTAACAAAGGGAGAACAATAGAGAGCAGCCTGTAACAAAGGGAGAACAATAAGAAGCAGCCTGTAACAAAGGGAGAACAATAAGAAGCAGTCTGTAACAAAGGGAGAACAATAGAGAGCAGCCTGTAACAAAGGGAGAACAATAAGAAGCAGCCTGTAACAAAGGGAGAACAATAAGAAGCAGTCTGTAACAAAGGGAGAACAATAGAGAGCAGCCTGTAACAAAGGGAGAACAATAAGAAGCAGCCTGTAACAAAGGGAGAACAATAGGGAGCAGCCTGTAACAAAGGGAGAACAATAGGGAGCAGCCTGTAACAAAGGGAGAACAATAGGGAGCAGTCTGTAACAAAGAGAGAACAATAGGGAGCAGCCTGTAACAAAGGGAGAACAATAGGGAGCAGTCTGTAACAAAGGGAGAACAATAGGGAGCAGCCTGTAACAAAGGGAGAGAACAATAGAGGAGCAGTCTGTAACAAAGGGAGAACAATAGGGAGCAGTCTGTAACAAAGGGGGAACAATAGGGAGCAGTCTGTAACAAAGGGAGAACAATAGGGAGCAGTCTGTAACAAAGGGGAGAAAACAATAAGGAGCAGTCTGTAACAAAGGGAGAACAATAGTGAGCAGCCTGTAACAAAGGGAGAACAATAAGAAGCAGTCTGTAACAAAGGGAGAACAATAGGGAGCAGCCTGTAACAAAGGGAGAACAATAGGGAGCAGCCTGTAACAAAGGGAGAACAATAGTGAGCAGCCTGTAACAAAGGGAGAACAATAAGAAGCAGCCTGTAACAAAGGGAGAACAATAGGGAGCAGCCTGTAACAAAGGGAGAACAATAAGAAGCAGCCTGTAACAAAGGGAGAACAATAGGGAGCAGCCTGTAACAAAGGGAGAACAATAAGAAGCAGTCTGTAACAAAGGGAGAACAATAGGGAGCAGTCTGTAACAAAGGGAGAACAATAAGGAGCAGTCTGTAACAAAGGGAGAACAATAGTGAGCAGCCTGTAACAAAGGGAGAACAATAAGAAGCAGTCTGTAACAAAGGGAGAACAATAGGGAGCAGCCTGTAACAAAGGGAGAACAATAGGGAGCAGCCTGTAACAAAGGGAGAACAATAGTGAGCAGCCTGTAACAAAGGGAGAACAATAAGAAGCAGCCTGTAACAAAGGGAGAACAATAGGGAGCAGCCTGTAACAAAGGGAGAACAATAAGAAGCAGCCTGTAACAAAGGGAGAACAATAGGGAGCAGCCTGTAACAAAGGGAGAACAATAAGAAGCAGCCTGTAACAAAGGGAGAACAATAAGGAGCAGTCAGTAGCAAAGGGAGAACAATAGGGAGCAGCCTGTAACAAAGGGAGAACAATAGGGAGCAGTCTGTAACAAAGGGAGAACAATAAGGAGCAGCCTGTAACAAAGGGAGAACAATAGGGAGCAGCCTGTAACAAAGGGAGAACAATAGTGAGCAGCCTGTAACAAAGGGAGAACAATAAGAAGCAGCCTGTAACAAAGGGAGAACAATAAGGAGCAGTCTGTAACAAAGGGAGAACAATAGGGAGCAGCCTGTAACAAAGGGAGAACAATAGGGAGCAGTCTGTAACAAAGGGAGAACAATAAGGAGCAGCCTGTAACAAAGGGAGAACAATAGTGAGCAGCCTGTAACAAAGGGAGAACAATAGGAAGCAGTCTGTAACAAAGGGAGAACAATAGGGAGCAGCCTGTAACAAAGGGAGAACAATAGTGAGCAGCCTGTAACAAAGGGGAGAACAATAGGGAGCAGCCTGTAACAAAGGGAGAACAATAGGGAGCAGCCTGTAACAAAGGGAGAACAATAGGGAGCAGCCTGTAACAAAGGGTGAACAATAGGGAGCAGTCTGTGAAAGAAGGAACTATAGGGAGAAGTCTGTGAGAGGAGGAACTATAGGGAGCAGTCTGTGAGAGGAGGAACTATAGGGAGAAGTCTGTGAGAGGAGGAACTATAGGGAGAAGTCTGTGAGAGGAGGAACTATAGGGAGAAGTCTGTGAGAGGAGGAACTATAAGGAGAAGTCTGTGAGAGGAGGAACTATAGGGAGCAGTCTGTGAGAGAGGAGGAACTATAGGGAATAGTCTGTGAGAGGAGGAACTATAGGGAGCAGTCTGTGTGATAGGAGGAACTATAAGGAGCAGTCTGTGAAAGAAGGAACTATAGGGAGCAGTCTGTGAGAGAGGAGGAACTATAGAGAGCAGTCTGTGAGAGGAGGAACTATAGGGAGCAGTCTGTGAGAGGAGAAACTATAGGGAGCAGTCTGTTAGAGGAGGAACTATAGGGAGCAGTCTGTGAGAGGAGGAACTATAGGGAGCAGTCTGTGTGATAGGAGGAACTATAGGGAGAAGTCTGTGAAAAGAGGAACTATAGGGAACAGTCTGTGAGAGAGGAGGAACTATAGGGAGCAGTCTGTGAGAGAGGAGGAACTATAGGGAGCAGTCTGTGAAAGAAGGAATTATAGGGAGCAGTCTGTAAGAGAGGAGGAACTATAGGGAGCAGTCTGTGAGAGGAGGAACTATAGGTAGCAGTCTGTGAGAGGAGAAACTATAGGGAGCAGTCTGTGAGAGGAGGAACTATAGGGAGCAGTCTGTGAGGGAGAAGGAACTATAGGGAGCAGTCTGTGAGAGGAGAAACTATAGGGAGCAGTCTGTGAAAGGAGGAACTATAGGGAGCAGTCTGTGAAAGGAGGAACTATAGGGAGCAGTCTGTGAAAGGAGGAACTATAGGGAGCAGTCTGTGTATGAGAAGGAACTATAGGGAGCAGTCTGTGTATGAGAAGGAACTATAGGGAGCAGTCTGTGTATGAGAAGGAGGGCAATGGGAACAGCTTGTGCACTTCAGTTTGTGTGTATGAATGTCTTTGTAGGCATGTATGTGTACATGTAAAGGTGTGTGTTGTGTGTCTAAGAGCATGTGTGTGCTTTGTGTCTGAGTGTAGGTGTGAGTGTATCTATGTGTATGTTTGCGGGTGTGAGTGCAGGTGTGTGTCTCAATGTAGGTGTGTATGGAGTGTATATGTGTGTTGTGTGTACAGAGTGTGTGTGTGATGTGTGTATGGAGTGTATATCTGTGTTGTGTGTATGGAATGTGTGTGTTGGGTGTATGGAGTATATGTGTGTGATGTGTGTATGGAGTGTATATCTGTGTTGTGTGTATGGAGTGTGTGTTGTATGTATGGAGTGTATATGTGTGTGTTGTGTGAGTGTCTTGAGTGCAGTTGTTTGTCTCAGTGTAGGTGTGTGTATGGAGTGTGTGTGTTGTGTGTATGGAGTGTATGTGTGTGTTGTGTGAGTGCCTGAGTGCAGGTGTGTGTGTGAGTGTATGTGTGTTGTGTGTATGGAGTGTATATGTGTGAGTGTCTTGAGTGCAGGGGTATATCTCAGTGTAGTTGTGTGTATGGAGTGTGTGTGTTGTGTGTATGGAGTGTATGTGTGTGATGTGTGTGAGTGCCTGAGTGCAGGTGTGTGTATGAGTGTATGTGTGTTGTGTGTATGGAGTGTATATGTGTGAGTGTCTTGAGTGCAGGGGTATATCTCAGTGCAGGTGTGTGTATGGAGTGTGTGTGTTGTGTGTATGGAGTGTGTGTGAGTGCCTGAGTGCAGGTGTGTGTATTGAGTGTATGTGAGTTGTGTGTATGGAGTGTATATGTGTGTGTTGTGTGTGAGTGCCTGAGTGCAGGTGTGTGTATTGAGTGTATGTGAGTTGTGTGTATGGAGTGTATATGTGTGTGTTGTGTGTGAGTGCCTGAGTGCAGGTGTGTGTATGGAGTGTGTGTGTGTGGTGTGTGTGATGTGTGTGAGTGCCTGAATGCAGGTGTGTGTATTGAGTGTATGTGTGTTGTATGTATGGAGTGTATATGTGTGTGTTGTGTGAGTGTCTTGAGTGCAGGGGTGTGTCTCAGTGTAGGTGTGTGTATGGAGTGTGTGTGTGTGTTGTGTGAGTGCCTGAGTGCAGGTGTGTGTATGAGTGTAGATGGGCGGCAGATCACACTCCAATACAGCACAGATGTCTATATTTTGGTATGGGGATGATCCAGATGATTTTGAGGGATTTCCCCTTTAAAAGAACATTTATAAAACAATGTTAAATAATAGAAAAGAAGGTAAAGTCATAAAGAATAAATTATGGATGATTCCTGTCCAGCTCAGATAATGAGATATTACTAAAAATGTTATGTAAATGTTAAAAGGCGGCATTGTGCCCAGTCTCCAGTTGGGTATGGTAATGGAATAGCACCCACTTAAAATTCACAATGTTAAAAGAAATGTTCTCTGGAAATAATTAAAAGCTTCTTTCATCGTTCTTGGATGTTTCTTTCTCACTCTTCAAAGGATAACAATACTGTGCAATAAAAAGCCTTACAATATGATGGGTCATCCAACTAATTATATGCTTGCCCTCTCCATTGAGATTCACCTTATGCATGGATGAGATTCCCAACTGAGTCAGAATATCTTAACTGGAAGCATTTGTGTAAATCTACACTGGATTATGGCAGCATTAATGTGAGGTGAAGTCATGTAATTATGAAGTCCACATTCTGCAGGTGATGACACAGTTTTGTGTTTTCAGCCAAATGGCTAATGCCAGCGCAATTAGCACCTGAGTCCATCTTTTGATACAGGTGATGGGTGCTGATTTTGCACCATATGGCCACTTTTCACATCCCAACGTCGGGCCGATGTTGGATACAACGACGCGGGAGCGCGCTTTTTCTGGGCAGAATTCCAAGATCACATAGGAGATGTTACACAGAGCGATATCGGCAGACAACGCCACTGCGATGTCTACGCCCCCTTGTACGGGCGACCCAGGAACGACCATTTAACATGGGAGAGAATAGGGGAAGTTGTGCTCCACATCATTGTTGGGTTTCACACAGCACGATCCGGCCACAACATCCATCCAATATTGGGCAGTTGGAGAGCACGCTCATTTCCCCCCCAATATCGTTTTGGCATCGTTCCTGCATCGTATTGGACATTTACACCATACAACGCACAAACGATATCGGGGCCAATGCACAAACCACGTGACTTTTTATCAGAGTTGGACGCCGATATCGGGACGTGTAAAGTGGCCAATAGTCAGAGAGACCCTTCATGGTAAATGCAGATGAGCCTTGATCACACTTGGGTGTTGACACAATAAAAGTACTCTATTCATTAGGGAGAAGTATGTGCAGTGAGGAGCAGTCTGTGCAGTGGGGAGCAGTCTGTGCACGGGGGAGCAGTCTGTGCAGTGGGGAGCAGTCTGTGCAGGGGGGAGCAGTCTGTGCAGTGGGGAGAAGTCTGTGCAGTGAGGAGCAGTCTGTGCAGTGGGGAGCAGTCTGTGCAGTGAGGAGCAGTCTGTGCAGTGGGGAGCAGTCTGTGCAGTGGGGAGCAGTCTGTGCAGTGGGGAGAAGTCTGTGCAGTGAGGAGCAGTCTGTGCAGGGGGGAGCAGTCTGTGCAGTGAGGAGCAGTCTGTGCAGTGGGGAGCAGTCTGTGCAGTGGGGAGCAGTCTGTGCAGTGAGGAGCAGTCTGTGCAGTGGGGAGCAGTCTGTGCAGTGGGGAGCAGTCTGTGCAGTGGGGAGCAGTCTATGCAGTGAGGAGCAGTCTGTGCAGTGGGGAGCAGTCTGTGCAGTGGGGAGCGGTCTGTGCAGTGGGGAGCAGTCTGTGCAGTGGGGAGCAGTCTGTGCAGTGAGGAGCAGTCTGTGCAGGGGGGAGCAGTCTGTGCAGTGGGGAGCAGTCTGTGCAGTGGGGATAAGTCTGTGCAGTGAGGAGCAGTCTGTGCAGGGGGGAGCAGTCTGTGCAGTGGGGAGCAGTCTGTGCAGTGAGGAGCAGTCTGTGCAGGGAGGAGCAGTCTGTGTAGTGGGGAGCAGTCTGTGCAGTGAGGAGCAGTCTGTGCAGGGGGGAGCAGTCTGTGCAGGGGGGAGCAGTCTGTGCAGTGGGGAGCAGTCTGTGCAGTGAGGAGCAGTCTGTGCAGGGAGGAGCAGTCTGTGTAGTGGGGAGCAGTCTGTGCAGTGAGGAGCAGTCTGTGCAGGGGGGAGCAGTCTGTGCAGTGAGGAGCAGTCTGTGCAGTGGGGAGCAGTCTGTGCAGTGAGGAGCAGTCTGTGCAGGGGGGAGCAGTCTGTGCAGTGAGGAGCAGTCTGTGCAGTGGGGAGCAGTCTGTGCAGTGAGGAGCAGTCTGTGCAGGGGGGAGCAGTCTGTGCAGGGGGGAGCAGTCTGTGCAGTGGGGAGCAGTCTGTGCAGGGGGGAGCAGTCTGTGCAGGGGGGAGCAGTCTGTGCAGTGAGGAGCAGTCTGTGCAGGGGGGAGCAGTCTGTGCAGTGAAGAGCAGTCTGTGCAGGGGGGAGCAGTCTGTGCAGGGGGGAGCAGTCTGTTCAGTGAGGAGCAGTCTGTGCAGGGGGGAGCAGTCTGTGCAGGGGGGAGCAGTCTGTGCAGGGGGGAGCAGTCTGTGCAGTGAAGAGCAGTCTGTGCAGGGGGGAGCAGTCTGTGCAGGGGGGAGCAGTCTGTTCAGTGAGGAGCAGTCTGTGCAGGGGGGAGCAGTCTGTGCAGGGGGGAGCAGTCTGTGCAGTGAGGAGCAGTCTGTGCAGGGGGGAGCAGTCTGTGCAGTGAAGAGCAGTCTGTGCAGGGGGGAGCAGTCTGTGCAGGGGGGAGCAGTCTGTTCAGTGAGGAGCAGTCTGTGCAGGGGGGAGCAGTCTGTGCAGGGGGGAGCAGTCTGTGCAGTGGGGAGCAGTCTGTGCAGTGGGGAGAAGTCTGTGCAGTGGGGAGAAGTCTGTGCAGTGGGGAGCAGTCTGTGCAGGGGGGAGCAGTCTGTGCAGTGGGGAGCAGTCTGTGCAGGGGGGAGCAGTCTGTGCAGTGGGGAGCAGTCTGTGCAGTGGGGAGAAGTCTGTGCAGTGGGGAGCAGTCTGTGTAAAGGGGACCTGTCTGGCAGGTGGAGGGATAAGATTTGTGTGATATGAGGATTTTCTACTTTACAGAGTGCAGAATCCAGGTGACTTCTGTTCTCTGTCGCCCCTGATTTATAGTGATCACTTGTGGGAATATTAATCTATAGAGGAGCACTGCAGGTTTTTCACTTATTAAATGTTTTCAGTGAATTGTTTGTGAATAATCGCTGGTTTTCTAGGTATATAAATGATGGTCACCAGTCACATTGACGCTCATCCACCTGGCACACACTCTAGTTCTATCTTTCCTGACACTCTACTGTCACACTTGGGCTCTGATGAAGGCTCTTGGATATTACTTTGTGGTAAGTGACTATTTTCTATCTTTTCTATCACAATGGGTACGAACAATAATCAGCTTTTAGCACCTTTTTGCTCAGGTCCCTAATCTGCCCCATCAGAATTGTTCTTATCACACCCTTCTATCTATCTACATGCTGAGGAATCTTCAGCCTCTTCTATCACACGTTATGTTAATGGTTCTCTTTTATCACTTTGGTGATGATGACACCTCTTCTACCACCCTGGCACATTTTACCCTCTTCTGTCACACTTGGGTGATGTTAATGGCTCTCTTTTATCACTTTGCTAATGATGACCATTTTTACCACCCTGGCACAGTCTACCCTCTTCTATCACACTTGGGTGATGTTAATGGCTCTCTTTTATCACTTTGGTGATGATGACACCTCTTCTACCACCCTGGCACAGTCTACCCTCTTGTATCACACTTGGGTGATGTTAATGGTTCTCTTTTATCACTTTGCTAATGATGACCATTTTTACCACCCTGGCACATTTGACCCTGTTTTGTCACACTTGGGTGATGTTAATGGCTCTCTTTTATCACTTTGGTGATGATAACCCTCTTCTACCACCCTGGCACAGTTAACCATCGTCTATCACATTTGGGTGATGTTAATGGCTCTCTTTTACCACTTTGGTGATGATAACCCTCTTCTACCACCCTGGCACAGATAACCCTCTTCTATCACATTTGGGCGATGTTAATGGCTCTCTTTTATCGCTTTCGTGATGATGAGCCTCTTCTACCACCCTGGCACAGATAACCCTCTTCTATCACACTTGGGTGATGTTAATGGCTCTCTTTTATCACTTTGCTGATGATTACCCTCTTCAACCACCCTGGCACAGTTAACCCTCTTCTATCATCTTGGGTGATAGTAATGGCTCTCTTTTATCAATTTGCTGATGATGACCCTCTTATATCACCCTAGCACAGTTAATCTTCTATCACACTTGGGTGATGTTAATGGCTCTCGGTTATCACTTTGCTGATGATGACCCTTTTCTACCACCCTGTCACAGTTAACCCTCTTCTATCGCAGTGAAGGATGATGACTGCCATCTATCGCACAAGGTCTTGTTGACCATTGTCTATTGAACTGATCTCGACCTTCATCCGTTAAACATTGAGAAAAACGCTGTACATCCATTACAATAAAATTCTAAATTCAAGAAACAGTTTAATAGTGGTGGAGCGAGTATTAGTGGCCTCCATTGTGATACTGTCGTGTTCTGGGGGTTTTATTCAGCTGTATTTACAAAGCTATCGGAGAAGTCGGTTCTCACTGAAGAGTAAATATTCTCATCCGCCACTTATCAAGGTCTAATTTGCCTGTGTCAAGTATTACCAGGCGACTGGAGCAGGTGGAATATTTGATTTAACTCTCCAGAGATTTCTCATGAAGGATCTTTATATTAAACACAAAGGGTTTTCCTAAGATGCAAATCTAGGAACATTTGAGACTTAAGTAGCAACTAGAGAAATGTATCAATTTTGTATTTATTGACTTATTTGGGTGTGTGGAGCGTCACTTTATATCTGAAGTGCCTGCTGTGAAAATCCATGGCAGATAGGTCATGCATGAGTCTCCATCTTCTGCACGCAGCCAGCCTGACAGCTGCAGCTTGTACTGAGGAGTGTGAGAATTCAGCAGATGCAGGGAGGAGGAACACTGAGGAGATGTCAGGTTAGGAGGAAGGAGATTCAGCAGCAGAAGAGAGAAGAACACTGAGAAATTGTCAGTCAGGCTGGATCAGTAGAGATTCAGCGGGAGGGAGGGGAACATGAGGAACTATCAACCAGGTTAGGCCGGTTTAACTTCATGGCAGCATCACATCGGACAGCCCCGGACCTGACCCTGGACACAAAACCAGAGGGCCAAATAAGCCCTCCGGTCCGGTGTCCGGCCGGATTCTTCTTATAGCAGCTGCAGCTGCTGATAATTCAAGATCGCGGCAAGATCGGTCACGAACTGTCAGCAGGGGACAGCTCTATGGTGCTGAAGTTCAGCGCCCGGTGTCCGGCTCCCGGGTGCGACTCCGGATGCTATCCAGCACCATAGACCTCCATGTTAGGGGGCGCCGCATCCAGGGGTGCACCAAGCCCCTCTGCCGCCTGAGCCGCGGCACCGATTACGGGGGGGGGGTTGGGGGTGCTGGTGGAGCCCAGCACTGCCGCCCCCTCTGCCGCCTGAGCCGCCTGAGCCGCGGCACCGGCAGTCATTGCCGGCCGCGGCCGTGAGTACCGGGGGGGGGGGGGGTGCTGATGAGCCGTGGGCAGCGCTGCCGCCCCTTCTGTGCCTCCCCCCGGGTCGCGCCGCTTACCTGCGGTGCGCACGGGGTGAGCGGCCGGCGCCATGACAGGGGGAGGCTGCGTGCATGAGGCGCCGCCCCCTTCTGCACTGCCGCTCCCCCTGCCGGCTGCCGCCTGAATGACAGGGCTCACCTTGTCCTATGGATGGTGCGGCCCTGGCCGCATCGCACCGGACCGGGAGGATCCAAGTGTCTCATGCAACGTTTTTGTGTCCAGGAGGAAAATCCGAATACACCTGGATTCTCCTGGACAGATGCAAACCGGATGGCAGATAGCTGCCATCCGGCTCCATCCGGCCCCATAGCATACTATGGGGCCAAAAGCTGATTCGGGGCTATCAGGTTCACACCCGGACAGCCCCGGATCTGATCATGTTGTGGTGTGAACCCGGCCTTACAGAGATTCAGGAGCTAAAAGGAGCGCACATGGTACAGACAATCAGGCCATGAGGGAAGAAATTCAGCAGCAGAAATGAGGACACTGAGGAGCTGTCAATCAGACTAGGTGGGTGGAAATTCACTAACAGGGAGGAGGAACACTGAGGAACTGTCAATCAGACTAGTGTGGCGCCCCTATGGGAAAGCGCCACAGGGAGGTACTGCACCCCAAACAGAAGGTGTAGAGCCTCCATAGCCATGGATACGGGGTTCCATGCAGAGTCTGTCCTAAGCACCCATACACTAGCCCCCCTTAGCATAGGGACCGTATATTCAGTAGGTCCAGGGGGTGGAGCTTAGAGTAGAGGGGGAGACTTGAGTGACCGTTGAGCTAATTCTAGTCAGACAGTGCTGGGAAAGCAACCAGAGAGGACGTGCCTGACAGTGTTCATGACAGGAGGGCGCCTCCTTGGAGAGGGGTGACCCAGGAACGGAGGGGACAATCCAGGACCGGTGGGAGCCGGCTGGGGAGTCCGGGGTCGACACCGGCATACCTGAGCCGAGGCAGTCAGAGGTCTAGCCCTGACTGTGAACCGACAAGCTGTGTGGACCGACAGAAGGGAGCCATAGCGCCACAGACTGTATCTCTTCCTCAGTTCCAAAAAAGTCCAGGACACATTAGGGAAAGGACCGAATTCCGGTGGCGGGAGGATTTGCTCGTTGTCGCTCCCATCTGTACCGGTAAGTAACTAACTCCTAACAGTAGCAGACCAGGGGACCGGCGAAGGAGCTCTTCAGAGTGGTGAATGAGAGTAAAGAGGAACACAGACCCGAAAGTTGTGAGAGGGCACCACCAGCAGACCCTACTAAGTTACCTCAAATCTGTGGCTACGACCCCGGTAAACCAGACTGCACTGTGGACCTGTTTATCATCTGGAGATGGTAAAGAACGTCTTGAGCTGATCTGGTGTCTGCCCTCACTTGTTATGCTGCCCAGAGGGCTCCCACAGCATCAAAAAGGTGAGGACTACGACCCTCCTCATCTACCCCTGCTGCCCTGAGGTATAGCTTCACCTGTGGGGAGCTGTACTACTCTGAGCTGCATTCCCATCACCTCAGCGGCCAGCCGCAGCGCTGCTATCCACTTTACCAGGTACCACAGGTGGCGTCACGTGACCGTTTCCCCCATCCATCATCCATCATCATCATCCCCACCACTGAGGGTCCAGGGCACGGAACCGGGAACCGACCAGCCGTGATCCCCCATCAAAGTGACCACCTGTCCCGGTATCTGAGTACCCCCCTACCCTGTCAACCGACTCACTAGCATGGCAAAGATTCAGCAGCAGGGAGGAGGGACCCTGAGGAACTATAAGCATATGTGTGCACAATGTGTGTTTCATGCAGCTTTTGCAGCATATTTGGTGCTTATATTCAGCAGATCGGCACTAAATATGCAGCAGCGTGTTTTGTCAGCAAAGTCTATGGGATCTTAGAAGTCCTGTCCCAATGATGCGTTTTTTTCCACAGCGGATCTGCTGCATATTTTAGTGCGGGAAAATGTGCAGCGTGTCACCATTTCCTCATCTCCATCTTGCCCAGGGTGAGACCCCGGCTCACAGAAAGGGCTTGTGCCCTCTATAATCGTGTGTACATGGGATTAAAATGTATTGGGAGCATTTATATAGTCTGCGGGGACCTGGTGAGGGGTTGCAGGATTGTGTAAAAACTCCTTTATCATAAACGCTGTTTGGGGACTTCTCTGCCTCCTCTATGAATTGGTGTAGGAGCACGATCTACGCCTATTCTTGAAGGTTCTCTACGCACTGAACTGTCAGATTTTGCGTATCTCACATCCTGCGCCAATTCATAGAAGAGGCAGAGAAGTCCCCGCTCTGCTGCAAAAGCCAAGGGGACTTCAAACAGCGTTTAGGATAAAGTAGTTTTTCCACAATCCTGCAGCCCCAGGTCCTCACACATTACATACAGGCTCTCAATACTCTCAATCACATTTACACACATTAACATTGGGCGCAAGCCTTGTTTCTGAGGAGTCACTAACATGAAATCTAAGGCCCCTTTCACATCTATGCATTTGCTGCGTTTTGCTTCATTTGCGTTTTTTATGCGTTTTTACCGCAAAAACGCATCAAAACGCATGCGTTTTTGTCCCCATTGATTTTAATGGGAACGCATGAAAAACGCATGCAAAAACGCATGTCAAAATGCATGTGCGTTTGCAAAAACGCAAAACGCATACGTATTTGCAAACGCAGCTCAAAACGTGGCAAGCAACGTTTTGGGCTGCGTTTGCATATTTTGGCAAAAGGTGCTGATTTTTGTCTCCAAAGATCAGCCCCACTATTCTCCCATGTGCACATACCCTTAATCAGAGAAGGATGGCAGAGACTCAGCAGCAGAGCAGAAGGACACTGAGGAGCGCTCAGTCAGACCAGAGGGGTGCAAATTCAGTAACAAGGAGGAGGGACACTGAGGAACTATAAATCAGACTAGGATGGCAGAGATTCAGCAGCACGGAGGAGGGACTGTTACTGGACACGGGCAGGACATCAGGGACACCGGCAGGACATCGGGCTCCATGCAGCGGTCATCAGACTCTGGACACCATCAGGCACACCGGCAGGACATCACTTTCATGGTGCAAGGACTTGGGTACCAACGCGAAGGCAGGACGGGTCCAGGGACAAAGACAGAACTGGTAGCAGGCAGGACAGGAGCTGGAGACACAGGGAGGCCAAGAGCAGCATGGCTGGACCAACACACATGGTAGGGTTTGCAACCTAATGAGAAGCTCTGGCGATGCCCAACAGGGAAGGGGAACTTTAAATAGGAGCTGACCCTCAACTATAGGCTGGGGATAGCAATTCAAGGTGCACGCACTGACCCTAGAAAAAGCAGGGAAGGTGTGGCCGTGCGCACCCTAAGTACAGACAGGAAACAGCAGAGCATAGCCAGTACAGGAACTGAGGCCTAGGGCACCTGGCAGCGGCTGCAAGCCTGGACACACATGAGAAGTCACACATCTACAGCAGAGGAGCTGGCAACCCACGGATAGCTTCCACAATGACAGACAGGGACCGCCCACGAGGATCGTGGAGCAGCTCAGCAGAGAACCTCACAGCAGGCGTACGGCTACGCAGCAGAGCAGGGAAGTGAGCAGCATCCATACAGGTATCAGGCAACAGTATCACAGCTGGTTAGGTGGAAAGGAGCATCGGGTAAGACAAGGACAGTAATGACGGGGAAACAAGGTACAAACACACCAGCACTGCAGGGACACTGAGGAGCTGTCAGTCAGTCTAGGTTGATTGAGATTCAGCAGCAGGGAGGAGGGACACTGAGGAGCTGTCAGTCAGTCTAGGTTGATTGAGATTCAGCAGCAGGGAGGAGGGACACTGAGGAGCTGTCAGTCAGTCTAGGTTGATTGAGATTCAGCAGCAGGGAGGAGGGACACTGAGGAGCTGTCAGTCAGTCTAGGTTGATTGAGATTCAGTAGCAGGGAGGAGGGACACTGAGGAGCTGTCAGTCAGTCTAGGTTGATTGAGATTCAGCAGCAGGGAGGAGGGACACTGAGGAGCTGTCAGTCAGTCTAGGTTGATTGAGATTCAGCAGCAGGGAGGAGGGACACTGAGGAGCTGTCAGTCAGTCTAGGTTGATTGAGATTCAGCAGCAGGGAGGAGGGACACTGAGGAGCTAATGTGGCACCCTGGCACCTGTTGGGCACCACAGAAATCCTTAGGTACAAATGGAGTAAGTAACAGCACAGCAAAACCACAACACAAACAACACTTAGAACACCTGGTTTCACCCCGAGCCTCTAGGGGGAGCTACCACTGGTGACTTCTAACCAGTTCCCCCTATAAAAAGAGTCTTGGAGGGAGAAACTTCAGAGTGTGGTAGACGCTACAAGAGCTGCCTGCCTGTGTGAAACCTCCACCCTATGAGGAACACACTAGGCCCTGCTAGCCTGTTAGCCAGTGGAGATCCCTGCAATTGGGATAATAGGAAGAAGGAGATCACCTCTCAGGAATACAGAGTTAATCCAACTCTTTCCAAACCATCCGGTTACTGGAACCGAAGCTGTGGAAGCTACAAAGCCCTCACAGAGAACCAGCACATCCAACAGGAGGTTTAGCCACCTGTTCCACCTGATGCACCTACCCACGAGAGCCCAGGGAAGAGTACTGATCCTGCTCAGACCCTTTTACAGTGCCCTCAGTGCTGACAACCAGGTGAAGCGAGTTCCATTGAACACCCTGCCCGGTCCGGCTGGATTCCACATCCACCCGACCTTAGCACCAGAAGTAGAGAAAGGAAGCCTAACACTGCTTGCTGTGAAACTCCATAAGTGCCAACTTCACTATCCCGGTCCGAGTGTACCTGACTACCATCCAGTAAAGGTACCTAAAAGAGACTTTGTGTGGTTGTGCATTACTCCTGGATTCAGCGCAGCGTCCCGCAGCTGCCTCACAACATCTTGCGCAGCTCCCGGCTCCGGGGATTCCCGCTCATCCTGTGGGGAGCGTTCCATCTCGCTGTGTACCATCCCCCGGAGACCCGAACAGCGCTGGTAAAGTTACCAGAACACCCGCAGGTGGCGTCACGAAGACAAATCACCCCCACTGTTCCGCCATTCCCCTATTTATCTGGACCACCGGGCCTACACCACCGCAGGCGCGGTTCCGTGACTGGAGAAGAAACAACGCCCGCTACGTGTACCCCCCGGCTACGGTGAGTCAGAATTTGGCGTCACGAACAGGATACGAGCAGGCCCGTTATCACGGGTATTGTGTGCTATTTATTGACTGTAAATATCGAACTGTACATTTGGTCCGCCATTGCTGCGCGAAAAGGCGGGAAAAGAAGGGGCGTGACTGTGCAGAGGGCGCGAATATTGGCCCCACCCCCACGCTCTGACGACTTCCTCCGTACGCAGCAGGAACCGGAAACTCCCGTGGTGCCTCACTCCTCACCGCGAGGCCGACACTTCCGTTTGCAACCGAGGGAAAGGCTACGCTTAACTAAGGGGGAGCGACCATGAGTAACCCGGCTCCCGATCACGCGGTGCCCCCGCTAGACCAAGCGGCACCTCAAAATATACAACTTGATGGACAGCAACAAGTCGGCGGTATGCTACCGCAACCCGCTCCGATTATGCCGATGTCTCTACCCTACGTTCCTAGTGCGACCTGGTTACCCAAATACAGCGGCGTACCCAGCACCTTGGAGAACTTCCAGAGGAAGATATGCCAAGCCCTGGACATGTACCCGATGACCGGTAAGCAAAGAGCGTCAGTTATTATGGGACAATTAACCGGTGCAGCCGAACTGCAGAGCCGCAGCTGGCCTGTAGAAGTTCAGGAATCTGTGGAGCAGATATTCGCTAGATTAACTCGGGTCTTTGAGTGCCATACCGAAGCTGGATTAAGACTGTCATTCTATCGTTGTAACCAAGGGGCACAAGAAAGTGTCCTTGATTATTCACTGCGCTTGCAAGAAGCATACAGACTGTTAAAACAAGTCGACCCTGACAGTGCTCGAGATGAGAACAAAGCGTTAATTGGACAATTTATTGTGGGCCTTAAACTATCTGAGGATAGGAAGCAAGCAAGCTGGTGGTCCATACAGAATCCAGGCGCAGAGTTTGATACCTTGAGAGACTTAACAGTTTGGGGACAACGACTCGCTGAAGTACCTGATCCCGCTTCGCAGCAGCAGCAGTACGCTGACACCCCTTCCGTGCCGGCAGCAACATCTCCAGTCCCTGCGATTCAGTCCAGCGCACAGACTGTAACACCTGACCGGTTTGATCAACTGTGTGCTAATGTCGAGCAGCTGATGAAAGACGTGGCCAAGCTACAAGCTGGGAGAAGACCCAAGACAGATGCAAGGCCATCGGACAAGATTCAACTCGCCGACACCCCGGATGACGTCCCCTGGATGAGGAGAAAGACACAGCCGTCGCGAGGAAAACCTGCAGACCGCCGCAGTCCTGACAGACGCCGCAACAGTCAGCAGAACGACTTAGGAGGACGCAACCTGCAATCCCGTCCTTTAAACGAGCGACCCCTGGGCGAGAAGGGCCAACCCCAGGAGTAGACTGTGCAGGCCCTACGTCCAGCTGGGAACACAAGTATGTGGGAGACTGTCCATACTTACCAATCGTCATCGATGGCATCGCTATCTCCGCCTTGATAGACACTGGATCCCAGGTGACATCCATCCCCAGTACCCTTTACAAGCAGTTCTGGCCAGATGTTAAGCTAGAACCCCCTAACCCTGAGATGAACCTTGAAGCCACCAATGGTATTCCGGTTACCATAGAGGGACAGTGGGAAGCTACAGTAAAGGTGGGGAGGGTGCAGTTGAAAAACCAGGGTATCTTAGTGGTTCAGGACAAGCCTAACCACAAGGATCCATATGTCATATTGGGTACCAATGTCATGATCAAATGCCTCGATGAAGTGTTGTTTTTGCTCCAACAGAGTGCTGAAGCCGGTAAACCCAGAGAAAAGAGGGCTATCCAAAAGCAGATCAGAGCTCTGGTGTATCAACAACAGGTAACCTTGTCAAATGGTGAGATTGGCAGAGTAAGGGTCACAGATCCCATTCCAATTGTGGTACCACCCAGAAGTG
Source organism: Allobates femoralis (assembly GCA_033576535.1). Taxonomy (NCBI): domain Eukaryota; kingdom Metazoa; phylum Chordata; class Amphibia; order Anura; family Aromobatidae; genus Allobates; species Allobates femoralis. The sequence goes on from JARQOC010000007.1 coordinate 120,871,569, forward strand.
AAATGATGATCTGGTGTCGAGCAGCCATAGGCCTCAGAGGGCAGGACTACCAAGCTGTAGTAGAACCTGTAATGTCTGACAGTAGTCCTACGCTCTTGACAGCCAGAGGGTTAGTCGATGTGAGAAAGGGGAGAGTCCCCGTACGCATATTGAATTATGGTGATGACGAAGTCAGACTACCTAGATATGCAACTGTTGCAAAATTGTACCAAGTAAAAGATGATGCTGTGATTGATGTAAAATCCTCAAACCAAATAGTCACTGATGAACCCCCTCACTCCAAAGATCAGTTAGAGAAATGGTGTCAAGACCTCAGTGTAGGGACTGACAATACACCCTCTCACCAGAAAAATGGAGTATACCGGGTAGTTCGGGAGTATGAGCAAGTGTTCAGCAAACACCCACTTGACTTTTGGAGGATTAAAGGGGTACAACATCATATCCCCACAAACAACCATGCACCTATCAAAGAAAGGTACAGGCCTATACCACCCACTCACTACCAGAAAGCAAAAGAGATGCTTCAGGACATGAAGAATGCAGGAGTCATTAGGGATAGCTGTAGTCCCTGGGCCGCACCACTAGTCCTGGTTAAAAAGAAAGATGGTAGTATGAGGATGTGTGTAGATTATAGGCAAATCAACAAAGTCACACACAAGGATGCATACCCGTTACCCCGCATAGAAGAGTCACTAGCTGCACTCAAATCTGCCAACTACTTCTCCACATTAGATCTTACTAGTGGGTACTGGCAGGTTGCCGTTGCAGAGGAGGATCGTGAGAAGACAGCCTTCACTACTCCCATGGGCTTATGCGAGTTCAACAGTATGCCATTCGGTTTGTGTAATGCCCCAGGAACATTCCAGAGACTTATGGAGTGTTGTTTGGGCCACAAGAACTTTGAGACTGTCTTGTTATACCTTGATGATGTCATTGTCTACTCTCAGACCTATGAAGATCACCTCCAACACCTGAGTGAAGTGTTCGAGTCACTGTCCAAGTACGGGATGAAACTGAAACCGTCCAAGTGCCACCTGCTGAAACCCAAGGTCCAATACCTAGGACATGTGGTCAGCGCCGAAGGCGTAGCACCGGATCCGGATAAGGTCACCGTCATCAAGGACTGGCCAGCACCTATCAATCACAAAGAGGTACGTCAATTCCTAGGACTGGTCGGGTACTACCGACGATTCATCAAAGGCTATACCAAGATAGCCGCACCTATGCAAGATCTCCTAGTAGGTCAATCCAAAAACGGCAAGATCAGGGGACCCCCGTTCTACTGGGGCCCAGAGCAGGACAAATCCTTCCAAACGTTAAAAGATGCTTTAACTGGAGAAGAAATCCTGGCTTACCCTGACTACAATCTACCGTTTCTGTTGTACACTGACGCAAGTAATGAAGGTTTAGGAGCAGTCCTATCTCAACGTCAGCAGGGCAAGGAGAAAGTGATAGCCTACGCAAGCAGAAAGCTCCGTCCCACCGAAAGGAACCCGGAAAACTACAGCTCCTTCAAGCTGGAGTTCCTGGCCCTGGTCTGGGCGATCACAGAGCGTTTCAAGCATTACCTGGCATCCGCCCCGTTCACAGCTTTCACAGACAACAATCCTCTAACACACTTAGAGACTGCAAAGCTGGGAGCCCTAGAACAGCGTTGGGTAGCAAGACTCGCTAACTACGACTTCACTGTAAAGTATCGGGCAGGTCACAAGAACGGCAATGCTGATGCCCTGTCCCGAATGCCCCATCTTCCCAAAGATGGAGAAGACATAGATGACCTAGAAGAGATTGAACTACCTGCTTTCCACCGTTCCGGTACAGCAACATGTCATCAGAGAAACCAGACACGTGTAGAGAGGACCGTGAACCCGTTACCTCACCATGACTGGAAGGAGGCTCAAGCCAACGACCCAGATGTCAGCCTGGTAAGGGATCTCATCACTCAAGAGCACGCCAATATGGACTCTGATGCCTCACCAACTGCTAAACGCCTGTGGAAGGAGAAAGGGAGGTTGTTCGTCTACCAAGGTAAACTATGCAGAAGATACCTCAATCCGAGAACCCATGAACTCATCTGGCAGATTGTAGTTCCCAAGACTGAAGTCCAAATGATCCTTGAAGCATACCATGATGATGCCGGACACTTTGGATGGAAGAAACTGGAGAGACTCCTGAAGGATTGGTTCTACTGGGTCGGTATGAGAGGTTCCATTGACAAATGGTGTAAAAACTGTGGACCATGTCACCTTCGAAGAAAAGACCATCTAACTCAGAAAGCTCCGTTGCAACCAATTGTTACCACCAAACCTCTTGAAATAGTTGCTCTCGACCACGTGAAGCTTACCCCAAGTCGAACCGGGTACACCTACGCTCTCACCATCGTCGATCACTACTCAAGATTCCTGGTAGTCGTTCCAGTTAAGGATTTAACTGCTGAGGTAGCAGCAAAAGCGTTCCAGAGTTACTTCTGTCGCCCCCATGGGTATCCAGACCAGGTCTTAACTGATCAAGGACCAGCCTTCGAATCAGCTCTGTTCCAAGAATTCTTAGGGCTGTATGGGTGTAAGAAAATCCGCACAACACCTTATCATCCTCAGACGAACGGTTTATGTGAGAAGATGAACCACATAGTCATTGATATGCTCAAGACCTTACCAGTTGAAGAGAGAAATCAATGGCCAGAGAAACTTCCAGATCTCGTGGACATCTACAACCACATACCTGTCAGTTCGACAAATTACACACCTGCTTACTTGATGAGAGCAAGACCAGGTAAACTGCCTATTGATTTGCAGATGGGAACCATTGAACCCACAGAAGATTCTTCTGATGAAGACTGGGTCAGCCAACGCCAAGAAAAGTACAGAAAAGTACAGGAAAGCGTGGAAAGGAACCTTGAAATCAGTAGAACCAAACAAGAAAAAGACTTCAACAAGCACGCCTCAGCTGAACCACTAGCTATAGGTGATGTAGTGCTGAAAAGAAAGCGAAAAACTAACAAATTGGATAACAGTTGGGAATCCATACCCTACACCGTTATGCCGTCACACTTTGATAACTCAAAAACTTGTGTTATTAGCAAAGACAATGGGAATACTATCGCAACTGTCTCAAGGGATCATTTGAAGAAATGTCCGCCACAGTTAATCCCACAAGCAACCAGTTACCCTACTGTAACTAAAGATGAAGAGACAAAAGAAAATCTCGTCCTTACAGAAATTGGATACTTACCAGCTGATTGGCCACAAATAGGTGATGCATTCCTCATACCAGTTATGCATTTCTACCAACCTGTAGAAGATCAGCCAAAGCCTAATCCAATTCCACAAGTCCAAGAAGAAGAAGTCCAAGTGCAAGAATTGCAGCCTGTTATCATGGAACCTGAGATTCCTGTAATCGGTCAGCCTACTAGTCCCACAGTAAGAGAAGCCATTCCTAATCAACTACCTACAGAGGTCAGTCCAGTTGATAGACTCCGCACTTACTATGGTCTTACACAAAGCAGACATAGAGAAGTACCAACCACTTCGTACACTACACCAACAGCTTTGGAAACACCCACACTACGCAGATCCACACGTAGTACATTAGGTCAACCCCCACATAAACTTGGAGAATGGGTTTAAAATGTAGTGGAAAATATAACCTGTAAGTGTTTGTATATAATACTGTTTTTCAAAACCTGTAAAAAGTAGTGTACAGAAGGGTGGAGGAACTGGGCTATGTCCCAAGTATACTAAGTTGGGGACAGAAAGCGCCTGGTAAGGTATAGAAGGTTAGTACCGGCCTCCCAAGCAGAGACACCCGTAGGGAATGTATAAAGTTTACCATGTATCCCTGGACTTTACCTTTTTCCCTTTCCATAAACTTTGAACAATTGTCACAGGACTTGTGTGACCACTAACTTTACCTTTTTCCAGCCTGCGGCAGATGGACTAGTGCCGTACGGACTGCTTTTCACCTTTTCCACATTTTTCACTTCCTTTTCAGTGATTTTTGTGTTTTCTTTAAGACTTTGTAAATTGAATGTTATAAATGCTTAGTGGTAAGTTGTAAAAAGAACCTTTTGCTCAGCCGGGAGAACTGAGGTTAACTAAGGGGGAATGTGGCACCCTGGCACCTGTTGGGCACCACAGAAATCCTTAGGTACAAATGGAGTAAGTAACAGCACAGCAAAACCACAACACAAACAACACTTAGAACACCTGGTTTCACCCCGAGCCTCTAGGGGGAGCTAACACTGGTGACTTCTAACCAGTTCCCCCTATAAAAAGAGTCTTGGAGGGAGAAACTTCAGAGTGTGGTAGACGCTACAAGAGCTGCCTGCCTGTGTGAAACCTCCACCCTATGAGGAACACACTAGGCCCTGCTAGCCTGTTAGCCAGTGGAGATCCCTGCAATTGGGATAATAGGAAGAAGGAGATCACCTCTCAGGAATACAGAGTTAATCCAACTCTTTCCAAACCATCCGGTTACTGGAACCGAAGCTGTGGAAGCTACAAAGCCCTCACAGAGAACCAGCACATCCAACAGGAGGTTTAGCCACCTGTTCCACCTGATGCACCTACCCACGAGAGCCCAGGGAAGAGTACTGATCCTGCTCAGACCCTTTTACAGTGCCCTCAGTGCTGACAACCAGGTGAAACCCGTTCTATTGAACAAACTGCCCGGTCCGGAGGGATTCCACGTCCACCCGACCTTAGCACCAGAAGTAGAGAAAGGAAGCCTAACACTGCTTGCTGTGAAACTCCATAAGTGCCAACTTCACTATCCCGGTCCGAGTGTACCTGACTACCATCCAGTAAAGGTACCTAAAAGAGACTTTGTGTGGTTGTGCATTACTCCTGGATTCAGCGCAGCGTCCCGCAGCTGCCTCACAACATCTTGCGCAGCTCCCGGCTCCGGGGATTCCCGCTCATCCTGTGGGGAGCGTTCCATCTCGCTGTGTACCATCCCCCGGAGACCCGAACAGCGCTGGTAAAGTTACCAGAACACCCGCAGGTGGCGTCACGAAGACAAATCACCCCCACTGTTCCGCCATTCCCCTATTTATCTGGACCACCGGGCCTACACCACCGCAGGCGCGGTTCCGTGACTGGAGAAGAAACAACGCCCGCTACGTGTACCCCCCGGCTACGGTGAGTCACTGTCAGTCAGTCTAGGTTGATTGAGATTCAGCAGCAGGGTGGAGGGACACTGAGGAGCTGTCAGTCAGTCTAGGTTGATTGAGATTCAGCAGCAGGGAGGAGGGACACTGAGGAGCTGTCAGTCAGTCTAGGTTGATTGAGATTCAGCAGCAGGGTGGAGGGACACTGAGGAGCTGTCAGTCAGTCTAGGTTGATTGAGATTCAGCAGCAGGGAGGAGGGACACTGAGGAGCTGTCAGTCAGTCTAGGTTGATTGAGATTCAGTAGCAGGGAGGAGGGACACTGAGGAGCTGTCAAATTAGGTGGGCAGAGCTGGAATATAAATTACAAAAAGTACTATACACCGGCATGAATTGTCAATGTAAGTACATCAGCTTCATCAGGTATGAAAGATCAAATCACTAATGCATCCATTAAGAGAGTTTCTTAGTGTTATGGTGTCAATTATTCAGGGCTCTTTTTAGTAGAAAAAAGAAGGTGACATTTGGTGATAGTAAGGACATGATGTTTAATGTGGGAGCCAATACTCATAACAGGATCACAGGAGAAAAATGCTGGGAGTTGTAGTGCTATTCCTTGTACTGTCCAGATCTTTGGCTTTTCTCATACACAATCAAAGAGCATTGGATTTTTTTTTAATAGAATAAAAAATAATTTTCGCTAGTTACAACACCCAACACCCAACTAATGCTACAGCCGAAAAGCCGGTACGTCTTCAGAGCATTTGTCCACACAGGAGATGAACACGATCCCCCTCGTCACCAGACGCCCACACTGCTTATTAATTTGCTATTTTATAATCATATTCCAGGTCATTTGAGCCTAAAAAATTAAAATGTTTTGATTTTCACCCAACTTCTCGATGCCCCAAATATTTCAATGAACGTCAAAAAAGTCAAAGAGGAGCAATAACACAAACAAGCAGCGGCGGCCGGCGCTCGTTACAGAGAGCGAGAGGCTTAATTAGCTGCAGAATTATTGAGCGTTATGGTAGATACATTACAATTTATTGCCGTGGTTATGACAGGTTTAGTAATGTGGGTTTATAACTGGACCGGAGCAAGACGCTACATATTAATATGGAGACACATAACGAAGAAGCTACAAGTATAAGGAGAAAGCTGAACATCACATTCCTAAGTGTCAGGGCCGGCGTCAGCACCCGGCGTACCCGGGCAAGTGCCGGGGCCCGACGGCTTGGAGGGGGCCCACCGGGCCCCTGAGGGCTAGGGTCACACTTGTGTTGTGACCCTAGCCTGACGCAAGTATTGTCTGCTGCAGCGCAGAGCGTTTAACGCTATGCGCTGCCAGCAACTGAGCCCATAGAAACCCGCAGTTTACATTGACAACGAGTGGTTGTCACGGTAAACGTCGGGTTTCTATGGGCTGCCTCCAGCGCATAGCAGCGTTGCAACATACAATACTTGCATAAGGCTAGGGTCACAATGCAAGTGTGACCCTAGCCTCAGGGGCCCCTGAGCACTGCCCCCACAGCCAGAGCCATATCCAGGGGGCAGCTGGGGGGTCATTTTCAGGCTCCTGCAGGCTGCAGCACCGGAGGTCTCCCTCCTCCCCCCTCCACGGGAGCGACAGAGCTGCACACACTCTGTGCTTACAGGACCTGCGATGATGTCACATGGAGGGGAGGAGTCAGGGGTCTCATGATCGGCTCCTCAGTGTATCCAGGACTCTGCTGGCCATCAATGATGCTCAAATAAGGTGAAGTTTGTGTGTGGTCAGGAGGCATTTACAGTGTGAATGTAGCAGAGGTGAGTGTGTACTAGGTGTATGGCAATTAGGTGAAGGTTATGTGTGGGGTCAGGAGGGATTTACAGTGTGAATGTAGCAGAGGCGAGTGTGTACTAGGTGTACGGAGCAGAGCCGTGTGTGTACGAGGTGTATGGAGCGGAGCCGAGTGGGTACTAGGTGTACGGAGCAGAGCCGTGTGTGTACGAGGTGTACGGAGCAGAGCCGTGTGTGTACGAGGTGTACGGAGCAGAGCCATGTGTGTACGAGGTGTACGGAGCAGAGCCGTGTGTGTACGAGGTGTACGGAGCAGAGCCGTGTGTGTACGAGGTGTACGGAGCAGAGCCGTGTGTGTACGAGGTGTACGGAGCAGAGCCCTGTGTGTACGAGGTGTACGGAGCAGAGCCGTGTGTGTACGAGGTGTACGGAGCAGAGCCTTGTGTGCACGAGGTGTACGGAGCAGAGCCTTGTGTGCACGAGGTGTACGGAGCAGAGCCTTGTGTGCACGAGGTGTACGGAGCAGAGCCTTGTGTGCACGAGGTGTACGGAGCAGAGCCGTGTGTGTACGGGGTGTACGGAGCAGAGCCGTGTGTGTACGAGGTGTACGGAGCAGAGCCGTGTGTGTACGAGGTGTACGGAGCAGAGCCGTGTGTGTACGAGGTGTACGGAGCAGAGCCGTGTGTGTACGAGGTGTACGGAGCAGAGCCGTGTGTGTACGAGGTGTACGGAGCAGAGCCGTGTGTGTACGAGGTGTACGGAGCAGAGCCGTGTGTGTACGAGGTGTACGGAGCAGAGCCCTGTGTGTACGAGGTGTACGGAGCAGAGCCCTGTGTGTACGAGGTGTACGGAGCAGAGCCCTGTGTGTACGAAGTGTACGGAGCAGAGCCGTGTGTGTACGAGGTGTACGGAGCAGAGCCGTGTGTGTACGAGGTGTACGGAGCAGAGCCGTGTGTGTACGAGGTGTACGGAGCAGAGCCGTGTGTGTACGAGGTGTACGGAGCAGAGCCGCGTGTGTACGAGGTGTACGGAGCAGAGCCGCGTGTGTATGAGGTGTACGTAGCAGATCCGCGTGTGTACGAAGTGTACGGAGCAGAGCCGCGTGTGTACGAAGTGTATGGAGCAGAGCCGCGTGTGTACGAGGTATGTGTACCAGTGGTAGCCCCCCGCGGATTCCGCTCCTATAGTCTCAGCCACCTTTGCCAGCAGCATTCTTCTCCATAGTCTCTTCTGCCGCTGTCTGCATTCTGCAGCTCAGCATGGAGGGGCACAATGTCATCACTGTGCTGTTATGTGCAGAGCGACCGGAGGAGACCGGAACAGCGAGAAGAAAGGTGAGGAGAAGAGAGATCCGGACGGCCAGACACTCCGCTTGGCTGCGGTGCCACCATATGGCAGTGCGGCTCCATTGAGCTGCTTGCATTATTTGTGTGCTTCAGGATGCTTGTGTATATACCAAGCATCCTCAGACGCACAAAAATGCAACATTTTGCATTTGAAGGGTAGTTTTAAAAGGCGCAAGGGAACGCAATCGCATTTTAGCCCGCTCCTAACAATGTGTAATATACTCACTGTCAGGAACAGCTCTTGCTGGATTCGGCAGTCACTGTTCCTGTAAGGCTGCCTTCACATAGGAGTTTTTTTTAAAATGTGGCAGTTGCGGTAAAAAAAACCTGCATCTGCCGCATTTTCCGTCTAGCGGCTGCACTTGCTGCACGTTTGCGGCAAGCCCCATGCATTGTCTATGGGGCTTGCGGTAAGTGTGCGGCAATATATATATATACATATATATATATATATATATATATAGTCCGCGATATGTACTTAAAGGGGGCCCACTGAGACCTTTTCGCCCGGGGCCCACAGAAACCTGGAGCCGGCCCTGCTAAGTGTCATATCTACAAGTTATAGGAAATGCCTTTAATCTGCTATGTAAAGTTCAGCAACGTCCAATAATCTGCCATTAGTATCCGGCTGTCACGGGGTGGTATAGCGGATGGGGAATCAGGAGGCAAGATGGGCAAAATTGAACTGGGGAACTAGACTGACCATTACACTGGGGGTCCCTGGTTCACCCTAATCCTAGAGTTACCTCTGAAGTTGAGGATAATCCGGCCACCACCCTTACCCTCCAGTAAGAGATCCTCCACCCACAGACTGGGAAAACCCAGCATTTCCTATGGAAGGCAATGGCTGCAGCAGTACAGCTCAGCATAGCACTTCTTCACTGCACGGGGTCCTAGTAGAGAATGAATTCTATCTGCGACACCCGGTGGAGAGAAGTGGAACTCCTTCAAGGCTGAGGTAGTGGAGATCTGAATGTCAAGACAAACCCCTCCACCTAAACCTCTATCTGAATGCTATGACACACACCCTCCACTTCCACCTCCACCTGGATAGCCGCACACAGCATAGACTACAGCATTAACTAAAGGAAATAAAGTCAGATTTAAATCACGCAAGACCATGTGCACAGTAATGTAATACCTCTAGCTTTATTTAGAAGATCTCAGGTCAATTTAACTGATCCCCATATAAGCGGGATCCATTGATAATATATATTTATTGTGTTATCCCCTTTAAACCAATTGTAATTTGTATCAGGATATAGCTGACATATACTAATCACCAGGCAGTCTCTGTTTAAGTATTAGGCTTGACATTCTCTGCAATCAGAGGTGTAACCACCCGGGGGTCTGCCGCCCGTGCCCCGCGGCCTGCTGCCTCCACTCTCCCGGCTCCTACCGCTCCTGTCCGGTGTCAGGGATCCCGGGTGTCGTCCGTCCGCCGACGGCTCCGGGGCGCTGGCAACCGCCGCCCACTGGTCGGTCGGGTTGCGGCTTCCAGGGTTCCGTCTTCCTTGCCGTATGCTCCTCGGGTGCGCGCGCTCGTTCCCAGCCGCAGGGTTCCAGCACCCTCTGCTTGACTAGCGCTGCTCATCTCCTCACTTCCGGGGCTACAGCTTGAGCGCATGAACATCCATCTCCGAATCAGTAACTGCTGGAGAACAGCAAGGATCGTGCTCCTCCCCTCAGCCAATCACCATGCCTCTGTGTCCTGCCAATCAGGAGTGCTCTGCTGTAATATAAACTTCCTGTTTCCTGTCAGTCCTTGCCAGGGCAATTTCTATCTAGTGAAGTTGCTATTCCTGGTCTGGTCAGGTTGTTCCTTGTTTTGCATAATATCTGATACCTGTTTGTTACTTCCAGCAGATCTCTTCCCTGCCGGCTCCTCGCTGACTCCGGTGTTCTTGGCCTGCTCCCCGGACCTCTTCTCTGCTGAATCGCTGGCTCCAGCCCTGCTCCGGATTCCTTGTGTTCCCGATTCCTCGTACCTGGTCCTTTACCCTGTTGCTTTTAACCACGTCGCCTGGGGTCGGTTTAACACTCGTGTCCGCTTCATTGGCCCCCCCGAGGTTGGTACCGGCGGTATCCCTGTATAGGGGTTAAGCGCTCCGGGGTCTCCTTCGGTGGTGTTCCGGTGCTGCAACCTTGTGGCCCTCCCCAGGGGCGTGGGTTCCTGTTTTGTTATTGTAATCAATAAACCTTTTGACTCTACGGTTCTAGTCCGCCTCTCTATCAACCAGGTATCGGCATCTGCAACTACGCGGTCCAGTGGGTTCACGCGGTGGGTCCGTCAGTAGGACGTGACAGGAGGGAGGGAAGTCACTACACGTCTGCACGCTGTGGAGTCTGGCTGGAACTGACTCCCTCTGCCCGTCCTAGCAAAGAGCCTCCTAGCTGATCTCCACAGGGTCCCTGGTGGATGGGTAGTGAAACTACAAGCACTGCCTCCCACATCTCACACCCCCGCTATATGATACTGAGGTCATTAACCAGGGGGGGCACAAAGAATCTTGATCTGGCCTAAATTATACAATTGTTACCATGTGAGAAGAATGCATAAAAAAAGGGAAATTAAGAACACATAGAGTGCCATGCTTCCAGACGTGTTTCGGATGCCAGTCCTTAATTGTAACCAATGATCTACAAGCATGGATGCTGGACTTCTCTTTATATCTGGATTTGCATGTTGGATCCGGGCACGGCTGCATGGATGGGGGAGCTCACATTCCTGTGTTTTATTGCCCAGTGGAAATGGGGGTTCACAATTAAAAGGTTGTTCTCAAAATAACTTATTCCCTATCTATAGGATAATGTATAGCTTTCTGATTGCTGGGACCACCGACGATCCAAAAAGTGGGAGTCTGCAACTGCCTCCTGAATGGAGCAGGAAAGTGCATGATCAACCTCCGCTCCATTTGACCCGCCCCAGGGCCTTGGGGACTTGCTTCCAGGTGTTGTAGTTCACTGGGATGTCAAGGGCGGCCTGTGCCCGGGCCTGTTGCTAAAAAAGGGGAAAAATAAAAATAAAATATTTGTGACGCCACCCACAGTATCCGGTAATGATACCGGCGCTGCTGCAGACCTCCGGGGATGGTGATGAGGCAGCTAGATGGTGACGCTCCCTGTAGGTGGAGTGGGATCCCCGGGGCAGTGATGGATGTTTAAGGATTTCACACACAGGAAGGTGGCTCTGCCGGTGGAGGCGCTGGCACACAGTCTATATGAGGGCAGGATCTGGGACACAGTGATGGATACACACACACTGGAAGTTGTCTCTTTACCTTTTACTGATGAGATGAGCAAGGTTATATCCAGGGTACAGTCCGGGTGGTGGCAGTTCAGGATTTCCACACCCGATGAGTTGTGAGGCCTCCTCTGTGCTGTGTGTGTGTACCTTAAGTCCTGGCCTGACCTCCCTTGTGTCCCTCACTTGTATAGCAGGCAAGATGAACCTTCTCTTGGGCACTGCTGTCTCCTCTGCGGTCCCTGGTTCTGTGTGATGATGTGCTACAAGTGTCTGCCAGGGGACCGAAGCCTCCCTGGTCCTCCGGTGTTCCCTCCTGGGCTAACTGGACCTGTGCAGACTCAGACTCCGGTGTCCGGGTTGCTTTGGTGCTTTCCTGGGGTGAACCGGTATAGTTCCTTTGCCCCCACCGCTGCAGGGGAACTGATTGCTGCATACTACAGCTGATCGATGAGGATTTTAACCATACTTATCAACATTAACAGAAATAAAAACATGAAATAGATCCCTCTGTGTGTAATGACTCATTGTAATATATGGGTTTCACTTTATGTATTGAATTACTGAAATTAATTATGTTTTTGATGATATTTTAATTCTTTGAGATACACCTGTATCTGTAAAAAAAAAAAAAAGGCCCAGAATTTCAGGCAAAGAACATCTCGCCAACCAATAAGCAATCATTTGATGATATTCTAATTTATTGAGATGCACCTGTCATTGTGTAATACTTCCTTTCACCAGTGGCGGCGCTGCAAGGAGACTGATCTCTGCATACTACAGCTGATCGATGAGGATTTTAACCATACTTATCAACATTAATAGAAATAAAAACATGAAATAGATCCCTCTGTGTGTAATAAATCTATGTAATATATGGGTTTCACTTTATGTATTGAATTACTGAAATTAATAATCTTTTTGATGATATTTTAATTCTTTGAGACACAGCTGTATCTGTATAGAAAAAAAAGGGCCCAGAATTTCAGGCAAAGAACATCTCGCCAACCAATAAGCAATCATTTGATGATATTCTAATTTATTGAGATACACCTGTCATTGTGTAATTCTTCCTTTCACCAGTGGCGGCGCTGCAAGGAGACTGATCTCTGCATATTGCAGCTGATCGATGAGGATTTTAGCAGGTGACCCTTTTCCGAAGGATGTCGGCCGCATCTCATTGATACAAATACCGTATATACTCGTGTATAAGCCGAGTTTTTCAGCCCAAAAATTGGGCTGAAAAGTCTACCCCTCGGCTTATACACGGGTCATATACGGTATGTGATGTGGTGGGGGCTGTGGAGGCTGCAGGAGGCGGGGGGAGGCTGCTGTATGAGCGGCCCCGTCACGTGGGGCCGCTCATTAAATATGCACTGCATCCCCCTGTCAATCAGCGCAGGGGGAAGCAGTGCATATGGCCCCCAAACGCTGCCACTCGGCCCCCCCTCTGTGTCAGGGCCCCCCCGCTGCTTTAAGGGCCCCCCCGCTGCTTATCTTACCATCCGGTATTCTGATCAGCGCTGCTCCTCGCTGGTCCCGTCTCCTCTCCGTCCTCGCGGCTTCCGGGATCCCCGGCCGTCGCAGGTATGACGTCATACCTGCGACGGCCGGGATCCCGGAAGCCGCGAGGACGGAGAGGAGACGGGACCAGCGAGGAGCAGCGCTGATCAGAATACCGGATGGTAAGTTAAGCAGCAGGGGGGCGAGTGCCAGCATTTGGGGGCAGCAGTGTACCCCTGGGGGCGGCTATATACCCCTGGGGGCGGCTATGTACCCCTGGGGGCGGCTGTGTACCCCTGGGGGCTGCTATATACCCCTGGGGGCAGCTGTGTACCCCTGGGGGCAGCTGTATACCCCTGGGGACGGCTGTGTACCCCTGGGGGCTGCTATATACCCCTGGGGGCGGCTATATACCCCTGGGGGCAGCTGTGTACCCCTGGGGGCAGCTGTATACCCCTGGGGACGGCTGTGTACCCCTGGGGGCGGCTATATACCCCTGGGGGCTGCTATATACCCCTGGGGGCGGCTGTGTACCCCTGGGGGCAGCTATATACCCCTGGGGGCGGCTATATACCCCTGGGGATGGCTGTGTACCCCTGGGGGCGGCTATGTACCCCTGGGGGCAGCTATGTAACCCTGGGGTGGCTATGTACCCCTGGGGGCAGCTGTGTACCCCTGGGGCTGCTATATACCCCTGGGGGCAGCTGTGTACCCCTGGGAGCAGCTGTATACCCCTGGGGGCAGCTGTGTACCCCTGGGGACGGCTGTGTACCCCTGGGGGCTGCTATATACCCCTGGGGGCGGCTATATACCCCTGGGGGCTGCTATATACCCCTGGGGGCGGCTGTGTACCCCTGGGGGCAGCTATATACCCCTGGGGGCGGCTATATACCCCTGGGGATGGCTGTGTACCCCTGGGGGCTGCTATATACCCCTGGGGATGGCTGTGTACCCCTGGGGCTGCTATATACTCCTGGGGGCTGCTATAAACCCCTGGGGGCGGCTATATACCCCTGGGGGCTGCTGTGTACCCCTGGGGGCTGCTATGTACCCCTGGGGTGGCTATGTACCCCTGGGGGCAGCTGTGTACCCCTGGGGGCTGCTATATACCCCTGGGGGCAGCTGTGTACCCCTGGGAGCAGCTGTATACCCCTGGGGGCAGCTGTGTACCCCTGGGGACGGCTGTGTACCCCTGGGGGCTGCTATATACCCCTGGGGGCGGCTATATACCCCTGGGGGCTGCTATATACCCCTGGGGGCGGCTGTGTACCCCTGGGGGCAGCTATATACCCCTGGGGGCGGCTATATACCCCTGGGGATGGCTGTGTACCCCTGGGGGCTGCTATATACCCCTGGGGATGGCTGTGTACCCCTGGGGCTGCTATATACTCCTGGGGGCTGCTATAAACCCCTGGGGGCGGCTATATACCCCTGGGGGCTGCTGTGTACCCCTGGGGGCTGCTGTGTACCCCTGGGGGCTGCTGTGTACCCCTGGGGGCGGCTGTGTACCCCTGGGGGCTGCTGTGTACCCCTGGGGGTGGCTGTGTACCGCTGGGGCTGCTGTGTACTGCTGGGGCTGCGGTATGCCCCCGGAGGCTGCTGTACACCCCTGGGGCTGCTGTATATACTGGTAGGGTCTGCATATACCACTGGGAAAGCTGCTGTATACCACTTGGGCTGCTGTATATACTACTGGGGCCTGTATATGCCACTGGGGAGGCTGCTGTATACTACCACTGGGGGGCCTGTATACCTGTGCTGGGGTCCACCCTCGGCTTATACACGAGTCAATAGATTTTCCCAGGTTTTGGGGGCAAAAGTAGGGGGGTCGGCTTATACACGGGTCGGCTTATACACGAGTATATACGGTACCTTCATTATTCAGTATTTTATTACAATAATCCGGCCAGAAATCTATCAGGACACAGTAACATAAGGACGGCTCGATTTACAGGAGGCCATTTGTAACTCTGAGAAAAAGAACGTTTAAAAGTTTTAATAAAGTCGTCTGCTCCACGGCACAAAGAGACATTATTTGTAATAATTTAATGGTCGCGTTGATGCTGAAATATATTAATCACACTTTGCTTGAAAGCTTATAGACATGTTTTACTTTCGATGAAATGGTCTGTAATAAATGGCTTTTATGATTAAAAGGTAGGAATCTTTACAGAGTGGCGAGAAGCCGATGTCTAAGAGCGCGATGTCTACAGCGCCGGATTATTAATATCGCCACCGAGCTCATTATACTCCCGAGTTAGGGGAGGGGATGCAACATTGACACATGAAGAATGATGGAATCTCGCAATCTGCCGTCTTGATCTAATTACGCCGGGACATTCATCTCTAGACGTTGCGCTCGGTGGTTTTGGAGATCGATCCGAAAAGTTACATCTTGGGATTCTAATGGAGTGGATGTGAATCAGGAGGCTGAAATTAAACATTGGGCAAAGAGTAAAAGCCGCAGAATGTCAAAGCTTACACTTAGAAATAAAGGAGATCGGAGGTGACATCTTATGACGCAGGTTGGGTTGTGCGCAGGTCAGAAGAAAATATTATACCAGTCATTATTATTACTTGCCGGCCTTCAGCTTGATCTCGAACCATGGCAACTTGATAAATGAACGCTCTGTAGGAAGATTGATCTTGTACAGCCTAGATAGGTCCACCAGGGTCTTCTCCAAGCATAGATAGGACCACCAGGGTTTTGCTCTAAGCTTAGATGGGTCTACCAGGGTCTTCTCCAAGCTAAATAGGTCCACCAGCGCCTTATCCAAGCCAAGCTAGGTCCGCCAGGGGCTTCTTCAAGCCTAGACAGGTCCACCAGTGTCTACTCCAAGCCTATATAGGTCCACCAGGGTTTTCTCCTAGCCTAGATAGGTCCACCAAGGTCTTCTCCAAGCCTAGATAGGTCTACCAGCATCTACTCCAAGCCTAGATAGGTCCAGCAGGGTCTTGCTCTAAGCTTAGATGGGTCTACCGAGGTCTTCTCCGAGCCTAATTAGGTCCACCAAGGTCTTCTCCAAGCCTAGCCAGGTCCCCCAGGGTCTTCCCAAAGCCTAGACAGGTCCACCAGTGTCTTTTCCAAGCCTAGATAGATCAACCACCGTCTACTCCAAGCCTAGATAGGTCCACCAGGGTCTTCTCCTAGCCTAGATAGGTCCACCAGAGTATTCTCCAAGCCTAGATAGGTCCACCAGCATCTACTCCAAGCCTAGATAGGTCCAGCAGGGTCTTGCTCTAAGCTTAGATGGGTCTACCAAGGTCTTCTCCAAGCCTACTTAGGTCCACCAGCGTCTTCTCCAAACCTAGATAGGTCCCCCAGGGTCTTCTCCAAGCCTAGCAGGTCCCCCAGGGTCTTCCCAAAGCCTTGACAGGTCCACCAGTTTCTTCTCCAAGCCTAGATAGATCCACCAGCGTCTACTCCAAGCCTAGATAAGTTCACAAGGGTCTTCTCCTAGCCTAGATAGGTCCACCAGTGTCTCCTCCAAGCCTAGATAGATCCACCAGCATCTACTCCAAGCCTAGATAGGTCCACCAGGGTCTTGCTCTAAGCTTAGATGGGTCTACCAAGGTCTTCTCCAAGCCTAATTAGGTCCACCAGTGTCTTCT
The DNA here is from genome assembly GCA_033576535.1 of Allobates femoralis. Lineage (NCBI taxonomy): Eukaryota > Metazoa > Chordata > Amphibia > Anura > Aromobatidae > Allobates > Allobates femoralis. The sequence continues at coordinate 120,888,163 of JARQOC010000007.1, forward strand.
CCAATCCTAGATAGGTCCCCCAGGGTCTTCTCCTATCCTAGATAGGTCCACCAGGGTCTTCCCCAAGTCTAGATAGGTCCACCAGGGTCTTCTCCACCGTCATCTTGATAGTAGAAAACCATTAATTTGTTGGACTTCCTCTTCGCCTTGTTCCTTCTATTCTTCCCACCATGATGTCCTTCTCCAGTGATTGCTTTCTTCGTATGATGTGTAGACAAGTCGCATCTTGGTGATCCTTCCTACCAGTGACATGTCTGGCTTGACTTGTTCCAGAATTGATGTTTGTTCTTCTTGCCATCCATGGTATTGATACCATCCTTCTCCTGCTCCACATTATGAAGGCGTTGATTCTTCTTCTGTCTTGTGTATTTCACTCCTTCCAGTATTTTGTCAGTTTAACCCATTAGATATTATGATCAAACGAGAATGCAACATTTAATCAGTTTGACAGAGAGACCTGAATTGTAACAACCCCTGAAGGAAAGAGTTTATAAATACACGTTACTTAACCCCTTCCTGCATTGGATCGTCTTAGTACATCCCAATTTCAGTGTCACATCTGTCAAAAAGGTTGTCCAGGATCGGAGTTACCTCTGATATCGGCCACTTAATCTCTTGGATTCTGTGTTCTTCCACCACCGCGGCATCTAAAGCATTTAACAGCGGGTTGTGTGCACTCCTCTGAAAAAATGCTTGAGTTTCTCATTGACATCCGTTACTCGGGTTGAGCCCGTTGAAGTGTCCAATTACTGAGCACTCAAGCTTGGTAGTGATCACTCATCACTACTTCGAATTCTTCTAAAATAATTTTCATAAAGCTTCTAAGACTGCAATGCAGGACTGATACCCCCAGCTCGTCTACTTTACTGCCCCATGACAACCCTTCCAGTCACATACTCTATCAATTCAGCTGTGTGATTGAACCACTCATTTAATCAAATCCATAACATGTCATAAAGGCATGAAATGTCAGAAAATTTTATATTTTTCAATTTTAAGGGCCAGAGGCTAAAATAATAAACAGGTAGTGAGAAATGCAGGATCAGACTACACAGTATTTGTTTGTAGTCTGTTACCATAGAGACACATAGGAGCAAAATAGAATCTACGGACACAAAACGGAATTACTTATAACTAGAATGATTTGGAATGTTGCCTAATTTATTCATGTAAGATGAGCTAAAACAATAGAAAATGTGTAACGACTGTGCGAGGCCACAGGTCGCAACGGCTATCTCGGACAGACTAGGCAGAATCCCGAGAAACCCTAACACCCTTTAACCTCTATACAGAGATCTGGATTTACAGCAGAATCCAGGAGATTGCTGCCTACAGATGGGCAGAGGAGGAACGAACCAGGTAGAGTCAAAACCGAGAGGCTACGAAAAGGACAAAATCAGGATCCGTTAGCTTAGTCGGGGAGTCGAGTCGAAACGAGATGTCAGCAAGTACAAAATAGTTAGGCAGGAGAAGCTTCCATAAAACACACAGAGTTAAACAGTAAAACACCAATAGAGGAGAATAATCAGACCCAACCAGAGAAGCACAAGCTATAGCTGGCGCACAAGCTATAGCTGGCAGTCTCCAGCAGAAAGCTGGAAGTTTAAAGGGAACCAACCACCCCCAATGACCCCCCCGGACTATTAATATCAGTCCCTACACACAGCACATACATGTGCTGCACTGATTTTTGCTAAATAAACTGTTTTTTAAAACTAAAGATAATGATTTTTAAAGTTTAAACCGAAACGACGGTTGGGCGGTACTTATCTGTGGAAAACGCCGAGATGTGATGCCAATCATCTTCCCTGTCTCCCCTTGCAGCAGTTATGGACAGCCCTTTGTGCAGCGTCACAGCCCTGTGCACGGGATCTCATGCCCGTGCACACGTCATCATCTACAGCCGGGAAGCGAGCGCGCGCTCTGACTTCCTGCGCTCAGCTATGGAAGACAGAGCGCGCGCTCGCTTCCCGGCTGTAGATGATGACGTGTGCACGGGCATGAGATCCCGTGCACAGGGCTGTGACGCTGCACAAAGGGCTGTCCATAACTGCTGCGAGGGAGACAGGGAAGATGATTGGCATCACATCTCGGCGTTTTCCACAGATAAGTACCGCCCAACCGTCGTTTCGGTTTAAACTTTAAAAATCATTATCTTTAGTTTTAAAAAACAGTTTATTTAGCAAAAATCAGTGCAGCACATGTATGTGCTGTGTGTAGGGACTGATATTAATAGTCCGGGGGGGTCATTGGGGGTGGTTGGTTCCCTTTAAGTAGGGTATGGTGCTTCTAACAGGCTGAAGCCAGGAGCTGATGACTTCAGCTTGGCGGCACACACACCCACACTATTATACTGAGAATAACTACAAGTCCCAGACACTCTAATCCTAGTGGATGGGCAGAGCCTGCGCTCTCCAGAGTTTGTGGCCCTAATTCTGTATCACCAGCACCGCATTCAGAGTGAATACGGCGGCACTTGATGGTGGAAGCAGAAGTCACTGGAGCAGGATCTGGTGGAGATGTGACAAAATGGTTTTGCAGGTGGATGTTAAGTTTAAAAGATTTCACAGGCACAAAAAGATTTTAAAGGAGCTGTGTAAATTGCAAAAGTTATAGATACAGTCAGTTATAGATACAGTCAGTTATAGTCCACCCTTGTCTGTTGACTGTGTCTGAAATTGCAGCTCAGCCCCTTTCATGAAATTGGAACTAACCTGCAATACCAGACACAGCCAGGGGTCAGGAGTGGCGCCCTTTCATTTTCTATCCTCATACAAGGCCAAGTATTTTATGCCTTTTGCTTCGCTTCTTTGACTATAAGTATATAAAGGATACAAAATATCTATACTTGTAGTCCGGGAAGATTTAGGCATAGAGAGGATTAGTTTACTTTTTTAACTAAGATACAAAAGGAACATTATCAATAGGCATCAATACAGCGAAACATGAACATTTGCAGCCCCGTGACTTTGACTTGTGCCTGCGACTTCGGGAAAGCGGGTAACAAGCCGTCAGGACGGTGTAACGAGGAGCGAGTGGAGGAGTAATTAAGAGTCAGGGTGCTCATATTTTTATGCTTATTTAACTCCGACTCTTAAGTCGATCGTCTTGGAGACGTTACCCAGCGCTAAGCACATAATCCATTCCACAATGGTCACTCCTTGACGCCTTGCTATGAATCATTAACTAACGGGCCGCAGATCATTTGCATTGTTAGATAAAACTTCCCCGGTAAAAGGGCCGTCGTGTTTACACTGCAAATAAACACTAATGAATAGGAAGATTTATTGATTGGTCCTTCGGGTTTGCACATTTTCACGCAGGAACCGTCAAGGTCGAAGCCAAATTGTAATGATTTGACGCACTGGCGCCCAGGCTTCATTATCCGTGGTTATTGGGAATTATCATCATAGCAATGAAGTTGTATCACCCAGAATTTTCCCCTCGACTCGACTTTTTGGTAATTAAGACCTCAAGTGAAATTTCACTAAGACTTGTCCAAATATTTCTGGGTCGGAGCTTCGTTCCTATTCCAGGTCCTCTTCCGGCCTCTGTGTCCTGGTCACACAGGAAGTAACTGTCCACTCCAGCCAATCACTGGCCACAGCGGTGACACGTGAGTCAGTGATTGGCTGAGCTTCATTCCTGTTTCAGGTCCTCTTCCGGCCTTTGTGTCCTGGTCACACAGGAAGTAACTGTCCACTCCAGCCAATCATTGGCTGCACCAGTGACACATGATTCAGTGATTGGCTGAGCTCTGTTCCTGTTTCAGGTCCTCTTCCGGCCTCTGTGTCCTGGTCACACAGGAAGTAACTGTCCACTCCAGCCAATCACTGGCCGCACTGAGGACACATGAGTCAGTGATTGGCTGAGCTTCATTTACTGTGGGCGGAGAGACCCGAATGAAGAGATTGGGACGAAAACTCTGGAAAGAAAGGGGCAACAGGACATCGGGATTAGGTTTCTGTAACCTTTTCACCATTTATTCTCCCTTTCTATTTATGTAATATATTGGTTGGTCAACCCCTTTAAATTCTGGCTTCCACTAGGTCGAGCAGAGGAGCTCACTGTACACTACAATTAGGTCCAGAAACATTTGTCCACTGGCTGAATCTACATGATTTCAGCTCTGCAGGTCTCTTGTCACAATTGAAGTGGAGACTTTCAGGTTTAATTAAAAGATTTCAACAAAAATATCCTGTGAAACATTAAGAAATTGCAGCCATTTTTCTACAAAGCCTCCACATTTCAGTGGCTCAAAAGTAATTGGACAAAGTAACTTTCCCATAAGTAAAATGTACATTGTTAACCCTTTGTGGAGAATCATTTGCAGCAATGACACCATTGCTTGTCCCCTCCGGTGCGAGGTTTTGCTGCCTTTATTGCGGTGACTTCAGTTGTTTCTTGTTTGTGGCGATTTCTCTTTAAAGTGTAAATGTCATTTCACTGAAAAAAAACAAAAAAAAACAATCCTGCACTAGTTGTTAATGATGGGTCACATAGCAGCTAAGGTAATGCTTTTTTTCTGCCATATGACTTATTTTCTCATATTTTTCTGTGCTCTTTTAAAAAATGTATTTTATGGCTTGGTGGGCATGACCAACAGCAAATAGAGAGCAGTGCAATGTGACAGCAGAGAAGGGGTTAACAGGAATCCTGACTGAGCTGTGTGGAGCCAGATAGCAGATCAGAAGCTTGTGCCAAGGAAAGAGGAGTTTGCAGTGATCCTGACATTCTGACGATGCTCAGCAACTGTGCTGTAGCCTGACGTAATCTGATACATTGTTTCCTCACCAGATGCAGTCAGCAGTATGGACGTCTTTAGGCAAATACTCTTTTCCCTAGTATGGTTATGTGGCTGTATTCAGTGTGAAGACGGACCTGACTGATAATGAACATATGTCTACTTCACACACAGTGTAGTGGGGACACCTTGTGGAAGGTCCAGGAATGGTTTTCTACCAGATTTCATTAATAAAGTATATAAAGTATAATAACATCATTTAATGAGTAATATGAACATTTTTGTTTTTTTTTACATTATTTCATTTGGTCATTTGGTACATATGCATCACTCAACATTGCTGAGCTTGCATCATTTCCTGCACATGTCGGCTGATCTCCTCATCTGACATGTGCAGCTAACGCTAAGAGGTGCTGGTGGATCATAGATCAGAAATCCACCCACACCTGTTAAGTAGATAGATCACACGGTCAGACTTTAACAGCCCGATCTAGCACGCTCCAGCGGGGATCACGCCGATCCCTGCCACCATTGGTGACCCTGTGGCTCAATCACTGGGCGCTGATGGGTTACCTTGACAGCTGGGGTCATCTGATCACCTCTGTCCCTGTCATAATAAAGCTCCTGTGAACGCTGGCTGAGCGCAGGCGTGCACAGGAGATCAGCATTTTTGCTGTTCAGAGGAATATTGAAGGAGAAGTGTTCAGACATTGCAGCTTCAAGTCCCCTGAAGGGACTAATAATAGCAAATAAAAGTGTAAAAAGGTAAAAGATTTTAACAATATAACAAAAATTAAATATTAAATCATCCACCTTTTGCCCCATTAAAGATAAAACTATCAAAAACGATGCACATATCTGGTATCGCCGCATTTAGAAATCCCCGAACTATCAAAATATAAAATCAATTAATCTGATCTGTAAAGCAGGAAAAAGAAATCAAAATGATACAATTACCGTATATACTCGTGTATAAGCCGACCCGTGTATAAGCCGACCCCCCTACTTTTGCCCCAAAAATCTGGAAAAACCTATTGACTCGTGTATAAGCCGAGGGTGGACCCCAGCACAGGTATACAGCCCCCAGCAGCGTGGTATACAGGCCCCCCCCAGTGGTAGTATACAGCAGCCCCAGTGGTAGTATACAGCAGCCCCAGTGGTAGTATATAGCATCCCCAGCAGCCCCAGTGGTACTATATAGCATCCCCAGTGGTAGTATATAGCATCCCCAGCAGCCCCAGTGGTAGTATATAGCATCCCCAGCAGCCCCAGTGGTAGTATACAGCAGCCCCAGTGGTAGTATATAGCATCCCCAGCAGCCCCAGTGGTAGTATATAGCAGCCCCAGCAGCCCCAGTGGTAGTATACAGCCCCAGTGGTAGTATATAGCATCCCCAGCAGCCCCAGTGGTAGTATATAGCAGCCCCAGCAGCCCCAGTGGTAGTATACAGCAGCCCCAGTGGTAGTATATAGCATCCCCAGCAGCCCCAGTGGTAGTATATAGCAGCCCCAGCAGCCCCAGTGGTAGTATACAGCCCCAGTGGTAGTATACATCAGCCCCAGAGGTATATGCAGCCCCAGTGGTAGTATACAGCCCCAGTGGTAGTATCCAGCAGCCCCAGAGGTATATACAGCCCCAGTGGTAGTATACATCAGCCCCAGAGGTATATGCAGCCCCAGTGGTAGTATACAGCCCCAGTGGTAGTATACAGGCCCCCCAGAGGTATATACAGCCCCAGTGGTAGTATACAGCCCCAGTGGTAGTATACAGGCCCCCCAGAGGTATATACAGCCCCAGTGGTAGTATACAGCCCCAGTGGTAGTATACAGGCCCCCCAGAGGTACATGCAGCCCCAGTGGTAGTATACAGCCCCAGTGGTAGTATACAGGCCCCCCATAGGTATATACAGCCCCAGTGGTAGTATACAGCCCCAGTGGTAGTATACAGGCCCCCCAGAGGTATATACAGCCCCAGTGGTAGTATACAGCCCCAGTGGTAGTATACAGGCCCCCCAGAGGTATATACAGCCCCAGTGGTAGTATACAGCCCCAGTGGTAGTATACAGGCCCCCCAGAGGTACATGCAGCCCCAGTGGTAGTATACAGCCCCAGTGGTAGTATACAGGCCCCCCATAGGTATATACAGCCCCAGTGGTAGTATACAGCCCCAGTGGTAGTATACAGGCCCCCCAGAGGTATATACAGCCCCAGTGGTAGTATACAGCCCCAGTGGTAGTATACAGGCCCCCCAGAGGTATATACAGCCCCAGTGGTAGTATACAGCCCCAGTGGTAGTATACAGGCCCCCCAGAGGTACATGCAGCCCCAGTGGTAGTATACAGCCCCAGTGGTAGTATACAGGCCCCCCATAGGTATATACAGCCCCAGTGGTAGTATACAGCCCCAGTGGTAGTATACAGGCCCCCCAGAGTATATACAGCCCCAGTGGTAGTATACAGCCCCAGTGGTAGTATACAGGCCCCCCAGAGGTATATACAGCCCCAGTGGTAGTATACAGCCCCAGTGGTAGTATACAGCCCCAGTGGTAGTAAACAGCCCCCCCCTCCTTAATATGGGTCCCCCAGTATTAATAAACAGCCCCCCCTCCTTATCATGTCCCCCCAGGCTGCGGCAGCTGTCAAAATAACAAACAGTTTATACATCACCTTCCGGCGCAGCTCTCCGCGCCTCCCGTCCTCCGCTCCTCCGCTCGCCGGCTTCTTCTTCTTCTTGTGCCGACTTCTGTGACCGCGCGCAGGAAATGACGTCATCTCCTGCGCCCGGTCACATGACACCGGCACAAGAAGAAGAAGAAGCCGGCGAGCGGAGGAGCGGAGGACGGGAGGCGCGGAGAGCTGCGCCGGAAGGTGATGTATAAACTGTTTGTTATTTTGACAGCTGCCGCAGCCTGGGGGGTACGTGATAAGGAGGGGGGGCTGTTTATTAATACTGGGGGACCCAAATTAAGGAGGGGGGCTGTGTATTGCAATATGCACGGCATCCCCCCGCCGTTGATGGACGGGGGGATGCCGTGCATATTCATTGCACTAATGAGGCGGCCCCACGTGACCGCCTGCGGTCACCGCGGCCCCCTCCTGCCTCCTCCAGCTCCCGGTCACAGCCCCCCCCCCACACATCATACCGAATGACCCGTGTATAAGCCGAGGGGGGGACTTTTCAGCCCAATTTTTGGGCTGAAAAACTCGGCTTATACACGAGTATATACGGTATGTTGTTTGGTTGCTGTAACATTGCAATTAATGCAATAACAGACAATCAAAACATCACATCTACCCAAAAATGGTATTATTAGAAATGTCAGCTCAAGATACAAAAAATAATCCATCACACAGGCCCAGATCCCGAACAATGAGGACGCTGCGGGGCGCGGAAAATGGCGCAAAAGTGCAATTCTTGTTCTATGACAAATTGCTGTATTTTTTTTCACCACTTAGATAACAGTAAAAGTAACATGTTTTGTATCTATGAACTCGTACTGACTCGAAACATCATACCATCATGTCAGTGTAACCATGTGATACTGACCATAGACATCATACCGACACGTCAATGTTACCATATAGTACTGACTAGTAATGGGCGAATCCTAAATTACTCGGAATCGCTTGACTCTAGCGAGTCCGAGCACAGGACTCGCTACTCGTTGCGAGTCTAGCGAGTCCAATGTTAATGAATGGGGAAGCGAGTAATAGCGAGTAGTGTGAGATTTACAAATCGCAGATGTGTCTCGGAAGCTTCAGCCTGAAGCAATCCTAGTTTTGTCATTTATTTGCATTGGACTCGTTTACTTTGTAAGTAATCGCTTGGAAACTCGCACAGATAAGAGTCCTGTCTGCTCTGTGTGCTGGCTGCCACAGCTCCAGGGTCCTAGAGCCCGCCTGCTGCCTGATGTAGCAGAGCTGAGATTGTTCTCAGTCTGCTCATTCCCTGTGCATAGACATCTATATCTATGCACAGGGGATGTAGCAGAGAGGACATCGCGTTTTGGACTGCGTCGGACGGAAGAGGATTTTTTTAATTAAAGATGGAGTCCCTAATGGCTTTTTTTTTTTTATTTCTAATAAAACATTTTCTCTGTGTTGTGTTTTTTTTAAAACAATTTAATAGAAATTCATGGCGGTCTAATATTGGCGTGACCGCCATAAATTTCGGGCTTAGGGCCAGCTGATAATACAAAGCTGGCCCTAACCTCTTTATTACCCAGCGTGCTACCGCCACCAGGGCCGCTGGAAGAGCGGGGTTCAGCGCCAGAGGATGGCGCTTCAATGAACGCGCCATCTTCTGGGGCGGCTGCGGGCTGCAATTTGCAGCGGGGGGTGCCCAGAAAGCTTAGGCATCCCTGCGCTGCGGATTCCAGCCCCCAGCTGCTTAGCTGTACCTGGCTAGAAATAGAAATTGCGCAGAGCCCCACGCATTTTTTTTAAATTATTTCATGAAATTCTGAGATTCTGACTCTGACTCTGAGACTCTGAGATTCTGACTCTGACTCTCAGAGATTCTGACTCTGACTCTGACTCTCTGAGACTCCGAGATTCTAACTCTGACTCTGACTCTCTGAGACTCTGAGACTCTGAGATTCTGAGACTCTGAGATTCTGAGATTCTGACTCTGACTCTCTGAGATTCTGACTCTGACTCTATGAGATTCTGACTCTGACTCTCTGAGATTTCTGATTTTGACTCTCTGAGATTCTGACTCTGACTCTCTGAGATTCTGACTCTGACTCTGAGACTCTGAGATTCTGAGACTCTGACTCTGACTCTGACTCTCTGAGATTCTGACTCTGACTCTGAGATTCTGACTCTGACTCTGAGACTCTGAGATTCTGACTCTGACTCTGAGACTCTGAGATTCTGACTCTGACTCTGACTCTCTGAGATTCTGACTCTGACTCTGACTCTCTGAGATTCTGACTCTGACTCTCTGAGATTCTGACTCTGACTCTCTGAGACTCTGAGATTCTGACTCTGACTCTCTGAGATTCTGACTTTGACTCTCTGAGATTCTGACTCTGACTCTCTGAGATTCTGACTCTGACTCTCTGAGATTCTGACTCTGACTCTGACTCTCTGAGATTCTGACTCTGACTCTCTGAGATTCTGACTCTGACTCTGACTCTCTGAGATTCTGACTCTGACTCTGACTCTCTGAGATCCTGACTCTGACTCTGAGACTCTGACTCTGAGACTCTGAGACTCTGAGACTCTAACTCTGAGACTCTGACTCTGAGACTCTGACTCTGAGTGTCACGCTGGGAGCGGGAGAGGCACTCAGCGTAGGACCACGACGGGGGGGGGGAATAAGGAGTCCCTAAAGCTATGGGCACAAGAGGGAGAGGGTGACCCCTAGTCTTACTAGGGCTGACCCTGTCTGCCCTAACGTCCCTATACAGTTTCCTCAACTGTCGCCGACCACGAACCTCGTCCCTCTCTGATCCTTGCACTACCTTATCTAAGGATCAGATGGAGAGGTTCACTAGACCCCTCCACTAACAACTAAAGACAAACACAAGGAAAAAACAGACAATGGGGAAAGAAAACACTTATCTTGCAGCAGAGCACAGCAACCTCCACAACCTCAGCTTCTGCTGGAGCAAGGATAATGAGTCCACAAGGAAATATCACCTGCACCGAGGGAGGGCAATGAAACTCCTTATAAAGGTGGGAAGAACCTGCTGGGTCCTAGAGACCCAGAATACTGGTGTAGAAACCAGACCGAGCACAAGACCTTCCCAGCCGTCTCCCCATGATAGGGAGATCTTATCATACCTTCTCTTTATCTACACAGAAGGTAAATGCCCCTGAAAGACGGACCGTCCTCAAACCTTATGGCTGATTGGCCAAACGCTGGGACCGTCTGCGCGTGGCCTCTACCCTGTCATCCGTGCCACCCGTGACACTGAGACTCTGAAATTCATGAAATAATAAAAAAAAAATGCGTGGGGCTCCGCGCAATTTCTATGTCTAGCCAGGTACAGCTAAGCAGCTGGGGGCTGGAATCCGCAGCGCAGGGATGCCCAAGCTTTCTGGGCACCCCCCGCTGCAAATTGCAGCCCGCAGCCGCCCCAGAAGATGGCGCGTTCATTGAAGCGCCATCCTTTGGCGCTGAACCCCGCTCTTCCAGCGGCCCTGGTGGCGGTGGCACGCTGGGTAATAAAGGGGTTAATACCAGCTTTGTTATACAAGCTGGTATTAAGCCCGAGATTCTTAATGTCAGGCCACGTTTGACCCGGCCACTAAGAATCTCCAATAAAGGGTTAAAAAAACACAGAGAAAAATGTTTATTTGAAATAAAAAAAAAGCCATTAGGGACTCCATCTTTAATTAAAAAAATTCTCTTCCGTCCGATGTAGTCCAAAACGCGATGTCCTCTCTGCTACATCCCCTGTGCATAGATATAGATGTCTATGCACAGGGAATGAGCACACTGAGAACAATCTCAGCACTGCTACATCATCTCTGTGAGCAGGCAGACTCTAGGACCCTGGAGCTGCACAGAGCAGACAGCTGGACTCGGCTCGCAATGTAACAGCAGTTACTTTGCGAGTTTCCCTGCTATCACTGGCACAGTAGCCGAGTCTAATGCAAACAATGGCAATCCTAGTTTTGTCAGCGTTTGCCATTGATTTGCATTGGACTCGTGCGAGTAAACGCTGGGAAACTCGCAGAGTATCGAGTCCTGCGAGTCCCTTACTACTCGCCGAGTAACGAGTCCTAGCGAGTAGATTCGCCCATCCCTAGTACTGACCCCAGACATCATACCGACACCTCAGTGTTACCATATAGCACTGACCTCAGACATCATACCGACACCTCAGTGTTACCATATAGTACTGACCCCAGACATCATACCGACACCTCAGTGTTACCATATAGTACTGACCTCAGGCATCATACCGACACCTCAGTGTTACCATATAGTACTGACCCCAGACATCATACCGACACCTCAGTGTTACCATATAGTACTGACCCCAGACATCATACCGACACCTCAGTGTTACCATATAGTACTGACCCCAGACATCATAACGACACCTCAGTGTTACCATATAGTACTGAACCCAGACATCATACTGACACATCAGTTTTACGATATAGTACTGACCCGAGACATCATACTGACACCTCAGTGTTACCATATAGTACTGACCCCAGACATCATACCGACACGTCAGTGTTACCATATAGTACTGACCCCAGACATCATACCGACACCTCAGTGTTACCATATAGTACTGACCCCAGACATCATACCATCACCTCAGTGTTACCATGTAGTACTGACCCCAGACATCATACCGACACGTCAGTGTTACCATATAGTACTGACCCCAGACATCATACCGACACCTCATTGTTACCATATAGTACTGACCCCAGACATCATACCGACACCTCATTGTTACCATATAGTACTGACCCCAGACATCATACCGACACCTCAGTGTTACCATATAGTACTGACCCGAGACATCATACCGACACCTCAGTGTTACCATATAGTACTGACCCCAGACATCATACCGACACCTCAGTGTTACCATATAGTACTGACCCCAGACATCATACCGACACGTCAGTGCTACCATATAGTACTGACCCCAGACATCATACCGACACCTCATTGTTACCATATAGTACTGACCCCAGACATCATACCGACACCTCAGTGTTACCATATAGTACTGACCCGAGACATCATACCGACACCTCAGTGTTACCATATAGTACTGACCCCAGACATCATACCGACACCTCAGTGTTACCATATAGTACTGACCCCAGACATCAAACCGACACCTCAGTGTTACCATATAGTACTGACCCCAGACATCATACCGACACCTCAGTGTTACCATATAGTACTGACCCCAGACATTATACCGACACGTCAGTGTTACCATATAGTACTGACCCCAGACATCATACCGACACCTCAGTGTTACCATATAGTACTGACCCCAGACATCATACCGACACCTCAGTGTTACCATATAGTACTGACCTAAGACATCATACCGACACGTCAGTGTTACCATATAGTACTGACCCCAGACATCATACCGACACGTCAGTGTTACCATATAGTACTGACCCCAGACATCATACCGACACCTCAGTGTTACCATATAGTACTGACCTAAGACATCATACCGACACGTCAGTGTTACCATATAGTACTGACCCCAGACATCATACCGATACCTCAGTGTTACCATATAGTACTGACCCCAGACATCATACCGACACCTCAGTGTTACCATATAGTACTGACCCCAGACATCATACCGACACGTCAGTGTTACCATATAGTACTGACCCCAGACATCATACCGACACCTCAGTGTTACCATATAGTACTGACCCCAGACATCATACCGACACCTCAGTGTTACCATATAGTACTGACCTAAGACATCATACCGACACGTCAATGTTACCATATAGTACTGACCCCAGACATCATACCGACACGTCAGTGTTACCATATAGTACTGACCCCAGACATCATACCGACACCTCAGTGTTACCATATAGTACTGACCTAAGACATCATACCGATACCTCAGTGTTACCATATAGTACTGACCCCAGACATCATACCGACACCTCAGTGTTACCATATAGTACTGACCCCAGACATCATACCGACACGTCAGTGTTACCATATAGTACTGACCCCAGACATCATACCGACATCTCAGTGTTACCATATAGTACTGACCCCAGATATCATACCGACACGTCAGTGTTACCATATAGTACTGACCCCAGACATCATACCGACACCTCAGTGTTACCATATAGTACTGACCCGAGACATCATACCAGCACGTCAGTGTTACCATATAGTACTGACCCCAGACATCATACCGACACCTCAGTGTTACCATATAGTACTGACCCCAGACATCATACCGACACCTCAGTGTAACCATATAGTACTGACCCCAGACATCATACTGACACCTCAGTGTTACCATATAGTACTGACCCCAGACATCATACCGACACATCAGTGTTACCATATAGTACTGACCCCAGACATCATACTGACACCTCAGTGTTACCATATAGTACTGACCCCAGACATCATACCGACATGTCAGTGTTACCATATAGTACTGACCCCAGACATCATACTGACACCTCAGTGTTACCATATAGTACTGACCCCACACATCATACCGACACCTCAGTGTTACCATATAGTACTGATCCCGGACATCATACCGACACCTCAGTGTTACCATATAGTACTGACCCCACACATCATACCGACACCTCAGTGTTACCATATAGTACTGACCCCAGACATCATACCGACACCTCAGTGTTACCATATAGTACTGACCCCAGACATCATACCGACACCTCAGTGTTACCATATACAGTTGTGGCCAAAAGTATTGACACCCCTGCAATTCTGTCAGATAATTCTAAAGTATTGGCACCCTCAGCCTAATACTTGGTTGCACAACCTTTAGCAAAAATACCTGCGATCAACCGCTTCCGGTAACCATCAATGAGTTTCTTACAATGCTCTGCTGGAATTTTACACCATTCTTCTTTGGCAAATTGCTCCAGATCCCTGATATGTGAAGGCTGCCTTCTCCAAACTGCCATTGTTAGATCTCTCCACAGGTGATCTATGGGATTCAGGTCTGGACTCATTGCTGCCACCTTAGAAGTCTCCGGTGCTTTCTCTCAAACCATTTTCTAGTGCTTTTTGAAGTGTGCTTTGGGTCATTGTCCTGCTGGAAGACCCATGACCTCTGAGGGAGACCCAGCTTTCTCACACTGGGCCCTACATTATGCTGCACAATGTGTTGGTAGTCTTCAGACTTCATAATGCCATGCACACGGTCAAGCAGTCCAGTGCCAGAGGCAGCAAAGCAACCCCAAAACATCAGGGAGCCTCCGCCATGTCTGACTGTAGGGAGCGTGTTCTTTTCTTTGAATGCCTCTTTCTTTCTCCTGTAAACTCCATGTTGATGCCTTTGCCCATAAATCTCTACTTTTGTCTCATCTGACCAGAGAACATTCTTCTAAAACGTTGTAGGCTTTCTCAGGTAAGTTTTGGCAAACTCCAGCCTGGCTTTTTTATGTCTCTGGCTAAGAAGTGGGGTCTTCCTGGGTCTCCTACCATACAGTCCCTTTTCATTCAGACACTGACGGATAGTACGGGGTGACACTGTTGTACCCCCGGACTGGAGGGCAGCTTGAACTTGTTTGGATGTTAGTCGAGGTTCTTTATCCACCATCCGCACAATCTTGCGTTGAAATCTCTTATCAGTTTTTCTTTTCCGTCCACATCTAGGGAGGTTAGCCACAGTGCTAATAAATCAATATTATATTCACCCTTTGATGTCTGGTGGAATACGGCAACACAGTTTTAAACCCTTCATCCTCCCTCCTCTATATGCACCACGCTGGGGACTGTAGCAGCCGTGATCTGCTTTTATAGTGGTTGTGACTCTCACAACCACACAAGGTGAAGCCTCTGATATCTATTCAGGTCATATTTGATCTCTCAGACCCTTCATCCTCCCTACTTTAATTTTCTGAGCTAATGACCTTTGGGTTTTCATTAATCATCAACATTAACAGAAATAAACACATGAAATAGATCCCTCTGTGTGTAATGACTCTATATAATATATACATTTCACTTTATGTATTGAATCACTGAAATAAAGTCACTTTTAGATGACCTTTTAATTGATGTACGTTTGCGTCCTCTGCACCTTGTATATCTGCGCCCTTCACATCTGTCAGAAATACATTTCAGGTCAATTTGATCTACCAATAACTGTTTTCCCAGTAAAGCGGCCACTTACCGGCAAGAAAAATAAGAAAACAAAGACAACAAATCCCACACGAACCTTTTAAGAAAAGGCTAAAAAGAATTTTGACAAAAAGTGGCCATTGATTTTCCTTGTAAAGTGCGTCTAAACGAAAAGTATCCTGGGGGGTGTACATATTTATTCTACTTATTATTATTATTTATTTTTTTTCTACAAATTGGAAATTATAAAAAGCTCACGATGTTCCGGTGCCAAAGAGAAAAAAAAAAATCAAAAGCCGACTTTGAAGAAAACTTTTTAATTTGCTCCGTTTCCCATTGTCTTATGGACGAACACAAACAACATCTCCCGCCGCAGTCTGTGAACGTATCGATCGCGCGTCGATTCGTCACTCGGAACCTCATGAACTAATTGCTTCTTTTTCTTGCCGCTGTTCTAATTCAGATCATTTTAATGAAATCGCGACTTACAAAATCCTCCCGTCACGTTCCTTTATTTGCCAAAATGAGCGAAAAAACACAACAACGAGTCAACAATCGATCGTCGATTTCGCTTTTTTGTTTTTCCTTTTATCGGAAACAATAAACAACGATTAAATAAAAGGTTGTGCGCGATCCCCCCGCGGAGCCGTATTCTGCCGTCTCCTCCATCATTCACGGCGAGGAACACGCGGGAGGTTCTTTGTGATGACAGATTTTCCAGATGGCGTCGGAGGGATCTTGTTGTTATCATCAATGAGTTTCTTATTGGTAATGATTTTGGCTTGGACGGGATTTTACTTCTGCGGATTTTCTTATATTTCTCCGGCTAATGAGATTTTTAATAACTATTAACCTGCACCTGGTGCCGGGCTGCGAAACGAGGACGGCTTTAATTGCAGAGAAAATTGATACAGAGCGATATAAAATATCCTCCGGAGCGGTAACATTCTAGAAGAGGCATCAACATACAAATGTAGCGAGCGGCGTGTGGATAAATAGCGCCATGCTCTGCCGATACATTGTACTCTATCTGTAGCATTTTGTTAGCCAATTATGCTTCACCGTGCACCCCCTATAATTTGGTGCCATGCAATGCACAAATACTGCCATATAGTGCTCAATAACAGCAACATTAGGTGATCAAATATTTGCTCCACATAGTGGCATAACTTGAAGCTCATGGGTCAAAAGCTCCAATGGGGCCCCCATGATTACAAGTCTTTGATAGTAAAAGTCTTTTCTATAGGCCAAAAGGACTTTTGGGGCCCCAAGGCTCCAGGGACTAGGTGCGATTGCAGCCCCTGCACCTGTTGTAGTTACGCCCCTGGACCTATGTCACGCTCCCGGATTTGTACCTTCTAATTTTGTTACAATAGCCAATGGGAGCTGCAGAAAAAGAGCACTCCAGGCAATTTTCGTGAATGGCCCCATTTGCACCTTTTTTCGAGATCCCACACATGTGTGATTGATCACCAGGACTTCGTCATCGACAGAATATCTCAAGGATGATCAGAATATCTTCCTGAAATGCCGGTTATGAGAGATTCCGAGAATGATCAAGTGCTGCAAGGGAGCATTTCTCAAGTCTCCTGGGAGTCCAGGAATTCTCTATGTTATTGAAAGCCTCCTGGATATTCAAAGTATGGATTAGATCACTTAAGATCTAGTGATGACTGGGCACTACCATGCTTGGGCGCTTGGTACTTGAAATGAGCAGGTTGGATGTATGGACAGAAATTATTGGGGTACTCAAGCATTTTTTGGGGGTCTCCTGGAAGATCTATAAGACCCATCTGAATGTCCGACCTGCTCATTTTGAGTTCCATACACCAGAGAATGGTAGTGCCCGCTCATCATTAGTATGAACCTATAATTACATACAGTAAGGTGGAAAACATTTAGGCGGGCATGACGGACTTTACTATAGCGGTGCCGGCTGCAATCATCCGAACTCAGAAGTGCGCCGCCTCTTCCGGTGGTGTTTGATGTCATCAAGCCATGACCCGGAAGTGGCCTCATCTGTGTTTGCGCGCTCAGTGAGACGCGACTTACAGCTGACACGCGCCCCCGCTGGCTCTGTCTCCAACCTCTTGACCTGGCAGCCAGAATGCCTGCACTTAGGGTCTGATCAAGGGGGGTCCCTTAACGGACCTTAAGCTCCAGCCTGTACCCTGACCCTGACGGCATTGGGATCTTGGCTGCCTCCTGGCCTCCACCAGTCCCATTGATCCTCAGGTAACTCCAATAGGTGTATCCTCCTAGGAACAGGAAACCACTGAGGGCTGGAGTGAGGGGCCTGACGTTACATTGACAGAGAGGCGGCTTCATTGTTCGGTTGACGGGTGTCGCAGCTGACGTCATGCTGATTGACAGGTTAGGTAGTATGGAGCCAGCTGTCAATCAGCATGACATTGTCTCTCCCACCCCTGCTAAAGAGCAGAGCGGAAAAGAAGCCTCCATTGAGTTGACGAAGCCATTGTATCACCGGCAGGTGTAGCCTTAGACAGAAGAGCGGCACTGGGCTCAACAGGAAAGTAGGATCTACCCACCTGTTAGTGCTTGGCCACTTTTTTATTTTAAATCCTTTAATTTTGATACAGTATAACGACCTTGTATCTTGTAGCTCAGTCTGGCCATGGTGCATGACCTGTAATTTGGTAGTAGATGGAAGACTCCTGGAGGTGATGATCCACAGATCCCGGATCTCACATCATCCCGTCTGTCTGGGATCAAGAGACAGAAGGATCCGCACAAGTCTCATACACAGAAGATCGGGGGTCAGGTCTCCAAGATGTTTGGAACACCTTCATCTCCTACATCTGCGGACAAGTGTAGAAAAATGGATTTATACTATAAAGAATTCAGATCTAAATCATTTAAATCAAGACATATTTTTTTTTCATTCAGATCGAGAACATGTTTAAAATTTAAGATTTACGGGATTATAAAAGCAGAACAACAATGGGTGAAAAGACGACGACATGGCAGAGAAGATGAAATACAGGCAATAGAATACAATATGTGAGACGCAGGACAAATAACAAGAACAGGACATAAATGCACACATATGTAATTGCAAAATGTAATAAAAATACAAGCATGTGCATAGCACAACAAGTGATATTATAGGTAGATTAATATCAATGCAACATATATCATACGTTACTTGTATAGAGACATGTGTCTGGATCGGGGAGTAACGGCAGCCAATCATCGCGGTCAGGGGCAGACCTACCGTGGTGCAGCTGGTTCAGCTGAACCAGGGCCCCGACCGGCTAGGGGGCCCCTCAAGCCTGCAGGGGGGCCCCCAGACAACCCCCATGAACCTGTGTAAGAGGAGAGAGGAGAGGAGGGCAACTGAGGGAAGCTTCCTGCTTCCCCTGGCTGATCCTGCCCCTCCTCTCCTCTGCCGCCCCGGCTCCCAGGACTTCGAAGCGCGGCTCGGCGCAGCAGCTAGGAGCCGCATCACCCATAGCAGTCACCTCCGCTCCTCAGCCAACTTTCACTAGAACCCCCCCGCTCCTCAGCGACGTTCACTAGCACCCATCTCCCCCCCCCCCACTCCTCAGTGACGTTCACTAGCACCGTCCCCCCCCAACGCTCCTCACCAGCAGCTGCTGCACCAGGGCCCTCCGGGGTCAAGGTCTGCCACTGGTCACGGTGGTCTCTCCAACTTGCAGGCCATCCTCAGCAGAATAAGAAAGGGTTAAAGTTGTGGATGGGGGTGCAGCATCAGCCGCTCTCAATAATGTTCCCAGTGCCACTAACATGAACCTGTTTCCAAATAATAAACATGATTATAAGATGAGCAAGTATGAACTCATCCCAGAATGTGTCTATATGATAGCAATGGCCTCTGCCCCAATGCACGTTTCGGCTCTGCCTTCTTCCAGGGTTTTATCTAAGACAAAATAGGAAACAAGGGGCGCTACTGGGTGAAACCTGGTGGTTCCAGGGTTTTGGGGGATATGCGTTTGGGCTGAGCATGTGGATTTTTACAAGCCCCATTCAAATCAATGGGATAGTCCCAGAAACATTCTGCAACAAATTTGTCAAGTGCAAAGAACAGGAAAAAGCCCAGAAGAGGCTGCGAACTGTTCTCTGTGTGGCAGCATGCCGCATGTCATGGGCAATCAGCAATCTCTACCCCTCGGCAGGGTGAAGTGAGTAGGATTGATTGGCAATGGCCAATCCACCCGGATGAGATTCACTGCTTCCAGGGGACACAGAACTCAAGAAGACATTGTGTAATGAACTGTAGCATTACTCAGGAATCTATTAGCAAATGGGAGCACAGACACCCACTGAAACCAAGTTTAAAAGTGGACAATTCTATAATTATCACACATGGCAGATAAGTTAAGTGCAGCAAGAGTAAGTTCATTGAACAGGCAGCTAATGAAAGCCTTAAGAAATAGTTCTCACACATAATAAACTCCCAGAGGCCTGGTAATGTGAATCCACAGAAAAACAAGTCCAAACACTATGTAATGCAACTTTAAAACAGTCCCAATGTCCAGAAAGCTGCACAATAAACAGCAGTTGAGTAAGTGGCAAGGCACACAATGCTTACGTGACACAGGGCCAGGTGAAGACAACAGCAGAGTCAGAGGGGCAAAACACAGTCAGCTGGAACCAGGAGAGTAGTATGATCCAGGTGATATTAGCTGGAGTCCAGAGGTAATTGCTGGAGAAACTGGAGCAGATGGCGGAACAGACTGGAAAAGCACAGGAAGCCAGGGATTCAAACTGAATACTCAAGCATAGCTAGACAGTAGGCTGAGGTTTATAAAGGCAGAGTGGAGGATCACATGATCAGGAGCAAAGCAGCGGACACCATCTTGAAAAGGGGCAAGATGCACAGAAAGTCCAGAGAGCTGCACAACAAACAACAGTTCAGTAAGTGGTGGCAAGGCACAGGATGCTTACGTGACGCAGGGTCAGGTGAAAACAGCAGCAGAGTCAGAGGGGCAAAGCACAGACAGCTGGAAGCAGGAGAGTAGCAGGAGGCAGGTGAGATTTGCTGGAGACCAGAGGTAATTGCTGGAGAAGCTGGAGCGGATCAGCAGGAGGCGGAACAGACCGGTACAGCACAGGAAGCCAGGGATTCAAACTGAATACTCAAGCATAGCTAGACAGTAGGCTGAGGTTTATAAAGGCAGAGGGGAGGATCACATGATCAGGAGTGAAGCAGCGGACACCATCTTGAAAAGGGGCAAGATGCACAGAAAGTCAATGGAGATCCAAAATCCTAGCAGATTGCTAAATCAACAGCTCCACTTATTCCCATTTGCTTTCCTGCAAACCTTTTACATCTCGGTAACGAAAACTTTCTTTGAAATCCTCTACGGCACCAAAAAAAAAGAGATAAAAGTAATTACAAATTCTCTGATTAAAGGTTCCTTCTGAAAACGAACACATATCCAGTTTCTCTTTTTTTTCGCTTCTTTTTAGTCCGTTGATAAAATGTCGTCGCCCCGTCGGATTCTAAAGTCGCTTTTATCCGTAAAACACCCGGACGTAATTATCAATTAGCCGAAAGAAAAAAAAGGTGACACGAGAGGAGACGGGACGGCGACGTCTCGAGAAGAAGCGTGGTCTGAACGCTGACATGATCCCTCACCGTGATACCGGGGGCCAGAGGGGTTTGCTGGGTTGAATTGCTGCATAAAATGCCGCGAAATGACTCAATTAAGTGTAAAGTTAATCCGACATCTCGATCTTCTGTCCGTATCTCGGCACTGCGTGCAATTATTCAGGCGTCACATCGGAGAATGAAGCACCTGAAGGATGAAATTGGCCTAAATGCCCTTTCTTTATTAGAGGAAAAGCTTTTTTTTTTTCTTTTGCAAACTATGTGACGGCATTAAAAAAATGACATTAAGTGAAGAGTGTGAGTAAATGGAAGGTTTACTGTTCATTACCTCGTGTAAAACCCAAGAAAACAGCCCCGGCGCTGTCACATCGTATATTAGCAAAATAATATTCTGCTAAAAGGTTGAAACTAAGTAATTGATCCTCGCTTTTAATTTTATGGTTTTGTAATGTCGCTGTTACCATTTTTTTTAAGTGCGATGCATTAAGGTTTCAATGACTTCTATACGATCTGTACGGATATTAGTGGATGTATCAGTAATTTTATGGATACTTTGCATGTGTAAATGATGATCCTCCATTTAAAGGGGTCAAGACCCGGCTGGAGAGTAGGGAGATGGGGGTCCGAGGTGGGAGGATGTGATATTTGGAAGGGTTGTGCCATGAACAATTGTACATTTTAATAGATCTTAAGTCTTTACAAAATTAATCAGACAATGTCTCCATGTTCCTCCATATAAAAAAGTCACATGGAGCCTGTAGCAGGTAACAGCTTTTCTATTGTGGATTCATAAAACACATTTGAGCAGTGTGCATGGGGGGAAAGGAGCAAAATTGGTCTCAGGATGTGAAAAAAAATCATTGTTTCCCATAATGCATTGTCAGCCCTAACGTGACAGCCTGCCTCTATGTTAGACCTTTGTGCAATTTTTCAGACAGGAGAGCAAGAGCAGAAAGAAAAAGCTCTGCCTCCACTGTCTGAAGAGAGACAAAGACCTGCCCCCACTTATAGAAGAGAGACAAAGACCTGCCCCACTTACAGAAGAGAGACAAATACCTGCTCCCACTTATAGAAGAGAGACAAAGACCTACCCCACTTATAGAAGAGAGACAAAGACCTGCCCCCACTTATAGAAGAGAGACAAAGACCTGCCCCACTTATAAAAAAAGAGACAAAGACCTGCCCCCACTTACAGAAGAGAGACAAATACCTGCTCCCACTTATAGAAGAGAGACAAAGACCTACCCCACTTATAGAAGAGAGACAAAGACCTGCCCCACTTATAAAAAAGAGACAAAGACTTCCCCCACTTATAGAAGAGGGACAAAGACCTGCTCCACTTATGAAAGAGAGACAAAGACCTGCCCCACTTACAGAAGAGAGACAAAGACTTGGTCCCACTTATAGAAGAGAGACAAATACCCTCCTCCACTTACAGAAGAGAGACAAAGACCTACCCCACTTATAGAAGAGAGACAAAGACCTGTCCCACTTATAAAAGAGAGACAAATACCCTCCTCCACTTACAGAAGAGAGACAAAGACCTGCCCCACTTACAGAAGAGAGACAAAGACCTGCCCCACTTACAAAAGAGAGACAAAGACCTGCTCCCACTTACAGAAGAGAGACAGAGACCCTCCTCCACTTATAGAAGAGAGACAAATACCCTCCTCCACTTACAGAAGAGAGACAAAGACCTGCTCCCACTTATAGAAGAGACGCAAAGACCCTCCTTCACTTCTTGAAAAGGGACAAAGAACTGCCCCCATTTATAGAAGAGAGACAAAAACCTGCCCCCACTTACAGAAGAGAGACAAAGACCTGCTCCCACTTACAGAAGAGAGACAAAGACCTGCTCCCACTTTTAGAAGAGAGACAAATACCCTCCTCCACTTACAGAAGAGAGACAAAGACTTCCCCCACTTATAGAAGAGAGACAAAGACCTGTCCCACTTATAAAAGAGAGACAAAGATCTGCCTCCACTTACAGAAGAGAGACAAAGACCTGCTCCCACTTATAGAAGAGAGATAAAGACTTGCCCCCACTTATAGAATAGAGACAAATACCCTCCTCCACTTACAGAAGAGAGACAAAGACCTGCCCCACTTACAGAAGAGAGACAAAGACCTGCCCCACTTACAGAAGAGAGACAAAGACCTGATCCCACTTACAGAAGAGAGACAGAGACCCTCCTCCACTTACAGAAGAGAGACAAAGACCCTCCTCCACTTACAGAAGAGAGACAAAGACCCTCCTCCACTTACAGAAGAGAGACAGATACCCTCCCCCACTTATAGAAGAGAGACAAATACCCTCCTCCACTTACAGAAGAGAGACAAAGACCTGCTCCCACTTACAGAACAGAGACAGAGACCAGCTCCGAGTTATAGAAGAGAGGCAAAGACCCTCCTCCACTTCTTGAAGAGGGACAAAGACCTGCCCCCATTTATAGAAGAGAGACAAAAACCTGCTCCCACTTTTAGAAGAGAGACAAAGACCTGCTCCCACTTACAGAAGAGAGACCAGCTCCCACTTATAGAAGAGAGGCAGAGAGCCTCCTCCACTTCTTGAAGAGGGACAAAGACCTGCCCCCACTTACAGAAGAAAGACAAAGACCTACCCCACTCACAGAAGAGAGACAAAGACCTGCTCCCACTTTTAGAAGAGAGACAAATACCCTCCTCCACTTACAGAAGAGAGACAAATACCCTCCTCCACTTACAGAAGAGAGACAAAGACCTGCTCCCACTTATAGAAGAGAGATAAAGACTTGTCCCCACTTATAGAATAGAGACAAATACCCTCCTCCACTTACAGAAGAGAGACAAAGACCTGCCCCACTTACAGAAGAGAGACAAAGACCTGCCCAACTTACAGAAGAGAGACAAAGACCTGATCCCACTTACAGAAGAGAGACAGAGACCCTCCTCCACTTACAGAAGAGAGACAAAGACCCTCCTCCACTTACAGAAGAGAGACAAAGACCCTCCTCCACTTACAGAAGAGAGACAGATACCCTCCCCCACTTATAGAAGAGAGACAAATACCCTCCTCCACTTACAGAAGAGAGACAAAGACCTGCTCCCACTTACAGAACAGAGACAGAGACCAGCTCCGAGTTATAGAAGAGAGGCAAAGACCCTCCTCCACTTCTTGAAGAGGGACAAAGACCTGCCCCCATTTATAGAACAGAGACAAAAACCTGCTCCCACTTTTAGAAGAGAGACAAAGACCTTCTCCCACTTACAGAAGAGAGACCAGCTCCCACTTATAGAAGAGAGGCAGAGACCTTCCTCCACTTCTTGAAGAGGGACAAAGACCTGCCCCCACTTACAGAAGAAAGACAAAGACCTACCCCACTCACAGAAGAGAGACAAAGACCTGCTCCCACTTTTAGAAGAGAGACAAATACCCTCCTCCACTTACAGAAGAGAGACAAAGACTTCCCCACTTATAGAAGAGAGACAAAGACCTGTCCCACTTATAAAAGAGAGACAAAGACCTGCCCCCACTTACAGAGAAGAGACAAAGACCTACCCCACTTATAGAAGAGAGACAAAGACCTGCTCCCACTTATAGAAGAGAGATAAAGACTTGCCCCCACTTATAGAAGAGAGACAAATACCCTCCTCCACTTACAGATGAGAGACAAAGACCCAGACAAAGACCCACCATCAATTCCTCTAGAGAGTCAAAGACCCGTCATCTCCTCCTGCAGAGAATCAAAGACCCATCATCTCCTCCTGTAGAGAGAAAAAGACCCAGACAATAATCCATCATCCCTTCATGTACCATCACTTCCTCTGGAGAGACAAAGACCCACCATCACATCCAGTAGAGAGTCAAAGACCCTCCATAACTTCCTTTAGAGAGTCAAAGCTCCACAATCCCTTCCTGTAGAAAGTCAAAGCCCCGCTATCACTTCCTGTAGAGAGTCAAAGACCCACCATCACTTCCTGTAGAGAGAAAAAGACCCTGACAAGCACCCACCATCACTTCTTGTAGAGAGACAAAGGCCCACCATCATTTCGTGTAAAGAGACAAAGACCCACCATAACTTCCTGTAGAGAGTCAAAGACCCGCGATCACTTCCTGTCGAGAGTCAAAGACCCGTCATCTCTTCCTGTAGAAAGAAAAAGAGTCATACAAGGACCCACCATCACTATTGGTAGAGAGACAAAGACCCACCATCATTTCATGTAAAGAGACAAAGACCCACCATCACTTCCTTTAGAGAGTCAAAGACCCGTCATCTCCTCCTGTAGAGAGAAAAAGACACAGAAAATGATTCACCATCACTTCTTGTAAAGTCAGAAACACTCGATTACTTCCTGTAGAGAGAAGACCCGCCATCACTTCCTATAGAAAGTCAAAGACCCGCCATCACTTCCTATAGAAAGTCAAAGACCCGCCATCACTTCCTATAGAAAGTCAAAGACCCGCCATCACTTCCTATAGAAAGTCAAAGACCCGCCATCACTTCCTATAGAAAGTCAAAGACCCGCCATCACTTCCTATAGAAAGTCAAAGTCCCACTCATGACACCTGCAATAATATAATATAATAATAATAATATATTAATTCACGATTGTTGCTGATTAGTATATTGCTTCTTGCTAAAAGATAGTATATTAGTTATAGTTATACCATAAATAAAGTTTTAGAGAAAACTGTATTAATTAATAATATTAATTTATAGTTACTATATTAATTTTAAAGAAAACAATTTAATTAATAATTTATTTACAATTATTTTTAAATATTTAATGAAATAGTTTTCTCAAAAGTTATAATAACTTATAGTTTTCTCAAAAGTTATAATAACTATACATTAAATTATTAATTAATACAGTTCTCTCTAAAATTATAATATCTAAAAAATATTATACAAGTCTTTTAGCAAGAAATAATATGTTTATCAGCAATAATCATACATTATTTTTATTTTTATTATTATTATTATTGTGCTTTTTAGTATAATATAAGTAATACATTACATTTTAACTTAAATAAAAATACTGTTAATAATAATAATAATAAGTGTAAATCATCTAAGCTAATTCTTCGTCAGTGATAATTATTACTTGAACGATTGACTATTAATAAAACTTTATGATAACTATTAATAATTTATTGTTTTTTTTTCTTTTAGAATTCATATTGTAGAAATGTAAAATAATACCGCCGGCGCCTTCATAATAAAAGAGTGAAATAAAGAAAGGAAAGTAACGCTTTACCGGTTCTGTTGTACTCGGATCACATGACGTTTGCTGTCCTCATTTTGCAAATACTGTAAATCCCACAAATGTTGTTGGAGCTTTTTATGCACCAGATCCGGGTCCCCGCGGGGTTAATACGTTACTGTACAATGCGCCGTTGCATTTGCAGAGATGTGTATATACAAAGTCAGTTAAGAACATCTTACACCCAATTTGTGGCGTCGCTCAGAAGCGGTTTCTACTTTCTAAATGTTCTTCTCACTTATCCGGGATCTTTACTAGTCCCCGAGGTTTACGCTCAAAAGCCGACTGCTGTGAACAGTTTTGCTTTCAGAAACCGTACAATGAAATTGTGTGAAAGGCGTCGGAGTGCCGCTGCCGGCGTAGAGTCACACTTAGCAATTTTACACCGCGCTGCCCTAGATTTCCCTGAGCAGAATGCAGACGCTAATTTAGGGTCTTCAATAAGGGTCTGGCACTCAACAATTTGTAGTATTTCTCATATTGTCTAATATTCATGATGTTTTCTTCTGTTTACATTTTACAAATCCTCTCTATCGTATGAGCGCCGGCCAACAAGCCTGAGTCAACGAGAAGAGGCGCTAACAATTGTTCCACGTGTCTGTTTTCCTGTAGATGTGCTAGACAGTATTGTTACTAACAAATTCCCAAATTCCCATCTGTTTCCATGGAACAGTTGACTGGATACATTCTACTGAGATACATTGTGATCAAACTTGTTGTAGAGACATGGGGGTCAGTGGGTTCTCTCCTCTGTGGAGACACGGGGGTCAGTGGGTGCTCTCCTCTGTGTAGACACGGGGGTCAGTGGGTGCTCTCCTCTGTGGAGACACGGGGGTCAGTGGGTGCTCTCCTCTGTGGAGACACGGGGGTCAGTGGGTGCTCTCCTCTGTGGAGACACGGGGGTCAGTGGATGCTCTCCTCTGTGTAGACACGGGGGTCAGTGGGTGCTCTCCTCTGTGGAGACACGGGGGTCAGTGGGTGCTGTCCTCTGTAGAGACACGGGGGTCAGTGGGCGCTCTCCTCTGTGGAGACACGGGGGTCAGTGGGTGCTCTCCTCTGTGGAGACATGGGGGTCAGTGGGTGCTCTCCTCTGTGGAGACACGGGGGTCAGTGGTGCTGTCCTCTGTAGAGACATGGGGGTCAGTGGGCGCTCTCCTCTGTGGAGACACGGGGGTCAGTGGGTGCTCTCCTCTGTGGAGACACGGGGGTCAGTGGGTGCTCTCCTCTGTGGAGACACAGGGGTCAGTGGGTGCTCTCCTGTGTGTGGAGACACGGGGGTCGGTGGGTGCTCTCCTCTGTGGAGACACGGGGGTCAGTGGGTGCTCTCCTCTGTGGAGACACGGGGGTCAGTGGGTGCTCTCCTCTGTGGAGACACAGGGGTCAGTGGGTGCTCTCCTCTGTGGAGACACGGGGGTCAGTGGGTGCTCTCCTCTGTGGAGACACGGGGGTCAGTGGGCGCTCTCCTCTGTGGAGACACGGGGGTCAGTGGGTGCTCTCCTCTGTGGAGACACGGTGGTCAGTGGGTGCTCTCCTCTGTGGAGACACGGGGGTCAGTGGGTCCTCTCCTCTGTGGAGATGTGGCGCCCCGCAACGAGTGCGTCACAAGAGGGTATTGCAGCCATAAATGCAGCCGCAATATCCTCTGACTCAGCAATGATCTGGTTAACATAGAAATCCAACCCAACATGCATCACCTAGAACAGAGGGCCAATCATAGGTCCTGGGGGGTGGAGTGTTAGGGAAGTGTAGTAGAACACACACAATAGTCTACACAGAACAGAGTTGGAGAAGAATCTAGAACCTGACAAGAGCAGACTAGAGCTTGGAGAGGAGCGGGGGCTCCGCACCCCGTGCGGGCCCCTGGGCCGTCACCGGTCGGGTGTCAGCACCTGAGGCCTTACCAACCGGGAATGGGCATTATTCACACGGGTTCCCAAAAGACTCCCGTGCCCAGAACTCACAACCGGTTCACTGGTACCGAAGCTGGCAGCAGTTCACCTCTGCTACGCGAACCAGAAGAGTGGAGGAGCAGCTTCACAGGAGCACCCCACCACCAGCCAACTTCCAGTCATCTAACCAGCGGTGTACCCACTGAGGGATCCAAGGCTCCCCAAAACATCCAGGACGTATATCATGGATAGGGCATTGAAGCAGCCTCCCCGTACCCGACCTGGTATTCCTGGGCGACATTGGCAACCACTTAGTTAGAATGGAGGAACACTGCGGATTTCTAAGGGACACCATCACTGCTGAGTCCACCTGGTCTACTACCCAACCACTGTATGCCATGTACTGCCTGCTGGTTACAGTAAAGACCCGTTGCAGAGACTTTCTGTGTCCGTGCTTCCTTATGAACTGTCCGTCCGCACTACAAGGTAACCGCAGCTGCCGCACAACATCTTGAGCAGCTCCAGCCTCCGGGGATCACCGCTCAGCCTGTGGGGAGCGTAACATCTTGCTGCTATCCATCCCCCGGAGGTTCCGCAGCGTCGGTAGTCCTTACCGAATCTACTCATAGGTGGCATCACGAATAAATTAAAAAACCCCTTTAATCTGTTCCACCAAGACGTCTTCAAACCCTTTTGATCTGCACTACACCGGGCCCCACTACCGGCAGGCGCGGTCCACCCGTTACAAGGAGGAAGGGAGCATCGCCTGTCTAAGCCGGAGTCCCGGCCACGGTGAGTCAGAGACACGGATGTCAGTGGGTGCTCTCCTCTGTGGAGACACGGGGGGCAGTGGGTGCTCTCCTCTGTGGAGACACGGGGGTCAGTGGGTGCTCTCCTCTGTGGAGACACGGGGGTCAGTGGGTGCTCTCCTCCGTGGAGACACGGGGGTCAGTGGGTGCTCTCCTCCGTGGAGACACGGGGGTCAGTGGGTGCTCTCCTCTGTGGAGACACTGGGGTCAGTGGGTGCTCTCCTCTGTGGAGACACGGGGGTCAGTGGGTGCTCTCCTCTGTGGAGACACGGGGGTCAGTGGGTGCTCTTCTCTGTGGAGACACGGGGGTCAGTGGGTGCTCTCCTCTGTGGAGACACGGGGGTCAGTGGGTGCTCTCCTCTGTGGAGACATGGGGGTCAGTGGGTGCTCTCCTCTGTGGAGACACCGGGGTCAGTGAGTGCTCTCCTCTGTGGAGACACGGGGGTCAGTGAGTGCTCTCTGTGGAGACACGGGGGTCAGTGGGTGCTCTCCTCTGTGGAGACACGGGGGTCAGTGGGTGCTCTCCTCTGTGGAGACACGGGGGTTAGTGGGTGCTCTCCTCTGTGGAGACACGGGGGTCAGTGGGTGCTCTTTATAGAGACACAGGGTTCAGTGGGTGCTCTCCTCTGTGGAGACACGGGGGTCAGTGGGTGCTCTCCTCTGTGGAGACACGGGGGTCAGTGGGTGCTCTCCTCTGTGGAGACATGGGGTTCAGTGGGTGCTCTCCACTGTGAAGACATGGGGGTCAGGGTTGCTCTCTGTGGAGACATGAGGGTCAGTGTATCCTCTCTGTGGAGACACGGGGGTCAGTGGGTGCTCTCTGTGGAGACACGGGGATCAGTGAGTGCTCTCTGTGGAGACATGGGGGTCAGTGGGTGCCCTCTGTGGAGACACAGGGGTCAGTGGGTGCTCTCTGTGGGGACACGGGGGTCAGTGGGTGGTCTCTGTGGAAACACAAGTGTCAGTAGGTGCTCTCCTCTGTGGAGACATGGGGGTCAGTGGGTGCTCTCCTCTGTGAAGATACGGGGGTCGGTGGGTGCTTTCATTCACTGGCCCAGCCACCTTTAGACACTGTGTGGACCAGGGCTCATCCCAACTAAGCGCCCAAACTCCTTAACCATGGGCAGAACACAACTCAGACAACACAGAGTGAGGGAACCACACATTGGCTATACTTTATTGGATCACCAACGGTCAAGGCATAGGACACATACTAAGTAAAATACACAATGTAACAGGCAACCGAGTCTCACCCTTCCGCTGTCTAAACAGGGATTAGAATGTTCGTGCCTTCAGTGCTTCTAGGGCCTCTTGCACCAATCCAGCAGCACACCACTTTTTTACCCAAACCACCAACTAAAGAATAGCGGCAATCTTAGAATGCTGACCGAGCACAGCTAAGCTTGTAGCCAGATGACTGAATTGTCCCAACCTGGGTTTTTTCCATAAATAGTCTCTGATATTCCAGCCGAATCCTAGGCTGAGCTCCTGCAGAAAAATAATCCAGTCTTAGTGCTCCTCCAATTGGACCTGAAGCTCCTAGAATGAGGCCATGCAGGGTATGAAATGCATTGTTATCCTGGAAACTGGAACAAAATTCCTAGGCTCAGGTTATTGGCTTCCAATAGGGACTGAAGCCCCTAGATTGAAGCCATGTAGCATATGAACACTGGTGACTGAAGCAAGCCCTTTTGTATAGCCTGAACATTCATCTCAGAGTATTGTGTTCTAACATGATTGGTAGAAAAAGGCTGTTCTCTTATTGGCTGGATTTCGAGCTGCATACATTTTCCTTTGAGTAATGTAGACACAGGGAGTGAGGTAATTTACATTAAATTAGCTATATGCATACTCAGGACAATAAAGTCTCCGGATCGTCTGGCAAGAAGCAATGCCTTAGCAAAGATGAGATAACCAGCAAAAGACCACTACATCTGGCCAAACTAAGAACATGTAACCCACGCCATGCACTGTAAAAGGCTGTGTTGTTACACTTGTCCATGTAAGTTGGATTAAACAAAAAACTGACACATGGATCAACAATGAGATCCACACATTGAAAACAACAGGGACCAATTTTTCACATATGAGTAGAAAAAAAGTGAAAATCGCCTTAAGCGACATCATATAACTTTCCCATGTGAAAGCTCTATATATAGAGGAGGCAAATGCCATAGAGAGCCATTATGTGTGGACAACACCATCGCCAGAAGGTCAGGAGCAAATTAGTTCAAGGCTAAATAAATTCACCTTGACTTTTACAAAAACATTTAAATCTTGTGATTTGTATTGTGTGAATTCAGCAAAATTGTGGCTTGACGATATTTTGCATATTTGCATATTTTATAGAGGTAAAAAAAAGTCAACACTCACTTCACCACTCCCCTGTCCAGCTGCCGTAGACCCGAGTGGTTGTCTACGTAGCTCCCACCTGCCTCTTCTTTCCATTGGCGTCACTCATGACATCCTCTTCCAGCATCTTCACTTTGTGCCAGAATCAAGTACATCCCTGAGATCGCTTTGTAATGATAACGGGTGAAATTTTGTGACGTCGTAAAGGAGTTATGATGTTTCAGGGCTGAAAGCGCTGGTGCAGAATGAAAATACTTGTATGCAATTGAATACTAACAGCTGAGCCAGAGCACAATGTGAACAGGTCTGTAGAACCGCGTTCACACCACCAAGAATCTATACCACAAAAAGACAGTATAAAAAAAAGTCTAAGAATACTCTGCCATACAGGTTAAAGTAAAAAGCAAGTGCAAAACAGTGTCAATAACACGGTACTTAGTTGATACTTTTAAAAAAAATGTACGGAAGCCGATCCACCATTTTTTATACTGTCTTTTTTGTGGTATAGATTCTTTGGTGGTGTGAACACGGTTCTACAAACCTGTTCACATTGTGCTCTGGCTCAGCTGTTAGTATTCATTTAGTCTCTTGTTATGCAAGATGAGAAGTTCCCCACCCCTTCCTTATTGAGTCAGACACAAAAGTGCCATTTCTGCCCTGTGCCAATATTGGACTCTGGCCTTGCTTCATAGAGGTATGTTCACATTAGATCAGGTTTTAAATACGTTCGTTTAGGGATCGTTCTGATAAGGGTCACCTTGACGTCGGTAGAAAGGCTTCCGTACATTTTTTGCAAAAAAATGTATCAACTAAGTACCCTGTTATTGACACTGTTTTCACTTGCGTTTTACTTTTACCTATATAGCTGAGTATTTGTAGACTTTTTATACTGTCTTTCTTGTGGTATAGATAATTGAAGATAATGTTGCGTGTGGTGCCCAAGGAAAGAGGGAGAGAGGGAGCTATGTGGAAGACCGCTCAGGGCAAAGTGGCATCAGGACAGGTGAGCCGCAAGTTCAGTATTATTTCTCTTTTATTCAACATTTGTGATATGCTGGAGTCTAGAGAATACCCAGTGCATAATAATAGACAATCATTTTGCATTGAATAATTGTGATACAACTCAAATATCAATGATGTTTGTTGCCTTTTACGAAATCACTGTAACCACCACACCTGATACCTCTTATGAGACTACTGTAATCATTATTAGTATTGCCTCCTGTGAGACCACTGTAACCATCATGCCTGTTCCCTTTTATTAGACCAATGTAACCATTATGCCTGATGACTCTTGTGAAACCACTGTCGCTATCACACCTGTTGCCTCTGATGAGTCCACTGTAGTATCTTGCCTGTTGCCTGTAGTGAGTCCACTGTAGTATCTTGCCTGTTGCCTGTAGTGAGTCCAATGTAACCATCAAGCCTGTTAGCTCTTGTGACACCACTGTAACTATCAAACCTGATGCCTCTTGGAAGACCACTGTAACCCTCTTGCCTGTTGGCTCTTTTTAGATCCCTGTAACTATCACACCTCTTGACTATTATGAGACCAATGTAACCATCATGCTTGTTACCTCTTTTGAGAGCACTATAACTAATAAACCTGTTGCCTCTTGTGAGACCACTTTAACTCTTACACTTATTGCCACTTGTGAGACCACTGCAATCGTCAAGTCTATTGCCTCTTGTGGGACAACACTAGTCATCATACCTGTTGCCTCTTGTGAGACCACTGTAACCATCATACCTGTTGCCCTTTGGAAGACTACTGTAACCATCATGCCTGTTGCCTCTTGTGAGACCACTGTAACCATCATACCTGTTGCCCTTTGGAAGACTACTGTAACCATCATGCCTGTTGCTTCTTATGAGACCCCTGTAACCATCAAGCCCGTTGCCTCTTGGAAGACCACTGTAACCCTCATGCCTGTTGGGTCTTTTTAGATCCCTGTGACTATCACACCTCTTGACTATTATGAGACCAATGTAACCATCATGCCTGTTACGTCTTTTGAGAGCACTATAACTAATAAACGTGTTGCCTCCCGTGAGACCACTTTAACTCTTACACTTATTGCCACTTGTGAGACCTCTGCAATCGTCAAGTCTATTGCCTCTTGTGGGACAACACTAGTCATCATACCTGTTGCCTCTTGTGAGACCACTGTAACCATCATGCCTGTTGCCTCTTGTGAGACCAGTTTAACCATCATGCCTGTTGCCCCTTGTGAGACCACAGTACCTATTACACCTGTTGCCCCTTATGAGTCCACTGGAGCCCCCATACCTCTTAGAATACACAACAGTTACAGTAATCTCTATCCTATAGAAGGGCCCCTGACAGATCCCTCAGAGGGCCACTGAATCTTGGTAAGGACTAACCCTCTTACATAGGTCTTTACATGTGCTTTAGACAAAGGGAAACCCATTAAGAGATAGTACAGTAATGCAGTAATTCCAATAATAGCGGCATTGCGGTGACATACGCTCAGTTCTGAGGCTTCACTGCTCGGCCACTGATAAGGCGCCGGCTCATTATTACTCTGCGTACAGTTATTTCTGCTGATGATCAATGGTAATTAGGACTCCAGCCAAGACGTGGTAATAACTTATTATAGTTTTCTTGTCATTTTCACATTTTAGTTCAGTTTGTTGGGAAATAATTAGAATTAGCTGAAACTTTTAAAATGTGAGGATTTAATTAAGGAAAAAATATTATAGTACAAAATCATCTCCAGGTATAAAATAGAAAAACGGTAGAAATTACATGAATGATTGTCCACATAATTTCTCCAATGGTCTAGAGAGGTTTGGGGGTTAAACTCTTGGTTAAATGGGTTTTTGGCATAGTTTTTGGTTTACTATTACATATTGCCTGACTCGATGCTGATGCTCCTGTGATCAAATGACCTTAGCATGTTCCTTACATACAAACAACCTGTGATCCCCGTTATATATTTGCTTTCTTTTGGCACTGCATGTGGTATGTATTCTTACCTTGCTGTCTGTTTCTTGTGGCTGTAATCCTCAGGTGCAGCTTTTTTTGTGGCCACTCCCCTCCACTATAAGTAGTCATGTGTCTTATTATCACACGCTAGTTATAGAACCAATGTTCTGTTCTGACCACTTTGGAAAGAGCCAGCCTCTAGTAGAAGCTGTGGAATCATGTTTACTACAGCTTTGGTGCTTTGCTGCATTGGATGAGTTTGCAGTGTTTTCCCTTTTGTTATTTCTTTTTCCCTCTGTCTGCCTTCTTTACTTTATGTTGTGTTATTAGCAGGCCTGAGTCTAGCAAACTCACCAGCCATCTCAATAGCCAGGGGGAGTTAAGGGCGAGTGAGGGCCTAGGCCCGTAATGGCTTTTGGGAGGAAGGACCTGTATTGAGACATTAGGGAGTGTAGGGCACAGACTCAGGTAAGCGCCAGAGGCATTGCTGTAAAAAAAAAAATGGTGGAATTGTGTTTAACTTTTAACTATTTCATCCCATTTGGATTCTTTTCCCCTTTTTTTAATATATTATATTGTAAAGTAAAGGATGTTGTTTAAATACTACACATTGTGCCGCATTAAACAAACCTTTTGTCAATAGAAAAATAAGAAGTTATGGATCATGGAAAAAGAAAAGAAAAAAATAGCTCAAAAACAAATAATCGATTAGTTCCTAAAGGAAATTTGTCAGCAGCTGAGGACAGGATGCTGTAAGGGTTAAAAAAACAAAAAGCAACTGTGCTTCTCATATCTGTGTGTATTGTTTATGGAACTAAAGGCTTTACCATTACAGGAGTATAATGTCATGCACAGGGCAGTATAACACACCCCCTCCTCTGAGTGACATCTTACCGTCAATACGCAATGGGCAGGAATAGCTCTGTCTATAGACATTGTACATACAGAGCCTGGTGTGGTTGGGGGCAGCTCTCTGTCTTTAGACATTGTATATACAGAGCCTGGTGTGGGCGGGGGCAGCTCTCTGTCTATAGACATTGTACATACAGAGCCTGGTGTGGACGGGGGCAGCTCTCTGTCTTTAGACATTG
Organism: Allobates femoralis; assembly: GCA_033576535.1. Lineage (NCBI taxonomy): Eukaryota > Metazoa > Chordata > Amphibia > Anura > Aromobatidae > Allobates > Allobates femoralis. The sequence goes on from JARQOC010000007.1 coordinate 120,923,649, forward strand.
TATATACAGAGCCTGGTGTGGGCGGGGGCAGCTCTGTGTCTATAGACATTGTACATACAGAGCCTGGTGAGGGTGGGGGCAGCTCTCTGTCTATAGACATTGTACATACAGAGCCTGGTGTGGGCGGGGGCAGCTCTCTGTCTATAGACATTGTACATACAGAGCCTGGTGTGGGCGGGGGCAGCTCTCTGTCTATAGACATTGTATATACAGAGCCTGGTGTGGGTTGGGGCAGCTCTCTGTCTATAGACATTGTATATACAGAGCCTGGTGTGGGTGAGGACAGCTCTCTGTCTATAGACATTGTACATACAGAGCCTGGTGAGGGTGGGGGCAGCTCTCTGTCTATAGACATTGTACATACAGAGCCTGGTGTGGGCGGGGGCAGCTCTCTGTCTATAGACATTGTACATACAGAGCCTGGTGTGGGCGGGGGCAGCTCTCTGTCTATAGACATTGTATATACAGAGCCTGGTGTGGGCGGGGGCAGCTCTCTGTCTATAGACATTGTACATACAGAGCCTGGTGTGGGCGGGGGCAGCTCTCTGTCTATAGACATTGCACATACAGAGCCTGGTGTGGGCGGGGGCAGCTCTGCTGTGTTCCTATAACTAAATTGTTTGATTTAGGTAGCAAAAACCTGCTGACAGATTCCGTGCTTGCAGCATTTCTAATGTATTCCTTGTGTAATTGTAATTGGCATAAACACAAAGTAACAAGGAAAGAGAATTGCACAGGTAATGTGACAATGTAGCAGTGTGATGGTCTGTGAGTGACGCTGGATCGGCGGTGCCGTCTACGGGGGCTCGGAGGAAAGACCTCTAAGCTTTCTTCTGTTAATTAATAGGGTAAACTTTCTGCGCTGCTTCTGACCCTGGTAATTGTCACAGTGTGAAATCCAATAATCAGCATCATTTCCTCCTTATAATGTTTCCTCTTACAATGTAACGTTTTTCATGTCTCTCAATGTCGCTCTATTACTTTACTTTACTTATAGTATCGTAATCACGCAGCGTAATTACACTGTTGCCAAACATTAATAATTGGTCTGGGCCATTTGTGGACCCCCCGTCACGCACAATGCATGTCTAGGCTTTGCCTATGTTACAATAATATGATTAGTTCACAATATGGCGATTATATATTCTCCCTCCTACAGCTACAATATCACGTACAGCAGTGGTGCATTGTGGGACAGCAGCGCCCGGGGCCGGGCAAGGGATTGGGGTCCTCTTAACCCAAAAGACCCTTCCACCATCCGGTCCTGAACTCTCTATCCCCCCAGCACATGTATTACATTAGAAGAAAGTAATGACGTCATTATAGTTTACCCTTCCACCCTGAATGTATCCCGGACTCTCCGCTCTCTTTGGGATGTAAACTGACCTTTCATTCCTGGTAACTTCATATCCATTATGGTGCGATCATCTGTTTTTGATGAAATCCAACATAAAATGTAACAAAAAAAAAAGTTACATTATTATCATTTTTTATTCATTTTTTGTGTATTTTTTATTAAGTAACTTATTTCTCTTAAGAAGAATGAGAAATATCTAAAAAAAAATATCTCCACTACACGGAGACTGCGGAGAATCAGGGAAAAGAAGAGAAGAAACATTGTATCATCAGGAAATTCCAATCAGATCCATAAGATTTATTCACCAAAAATTCAAAAAAACATGAACAAAGATCCACCATAAAAACAATTAAAATTCCAGCATTCAGACCTCTGACCTTAATCATTGCACATCTATTACATTTTAAGAAAATACCGATGTAATTATACTTTACCCTTTGACCTTTTAGTTTTTGTTGTTTTTTTCCTGAAATTCAACATGAAATGTAAAAAAAGAAAAGTTACATTTATTTTGTGGATTTTACGTAAGTACATATTACTCTGACCATTGCTCTAGCCCTGACCCTAGCTAGACCTTATTCTAACCATATTAGAGATGGGCGAACACACAGATAGTTGGGTTTGCAGAGTCCAGATAAGGTTAAAAAAAAAAAAACCTTTACCATTAAAGTCAATAATCTGGTAATCTGCCACCATTGAACTCATGCACGTTTTCCAGTAATCCAAGATTGACTTCAGTCATTGAGTTTACTTGAGTTCACTGAGTTCACCTGAGGTGAGGTCACTAAGGTCAATGAGTTCATCTGAGGTGAGGTCACTGAGTTTAATGAATTCATTTGAGGTGCAGTCACTGAGTTCAATGAGTTCACCTGAGGTGAGTTCTATGAGTTGAATGAGTTCACCTTAGGTGAGGTCGCTGAGTTCAATGAGTTCATCTGAGGTGAGTTCACTGAGTTTAATGAGTTTACCTGAGGTGAGTTCACTGAGTTTAATGAGTTCATCTGAGGTGCGGTCACTGAGTTCAATGAGTTCACCTGAGGTGAGTTCACCTGAGGTGTTCAATGAGTTCATCTGAGGTGAGTTCACTGAGTTCAATGAGTTCACCTGAGGTGAGGTCGCTGAGTTTACCTGAGGTGTTCAATGAGTTCATCTGAGGTGAGTTCACTGAGTTCAATGAGTTTACCTGAGGTGAGTTCACTGAGTTCAATGAGATCACCTGAGGTGAGGTCGCTGAGTTTACCTGAGGTGAGTTCTATGAGTTGAATGAGTTCACCTGAGGTGAGGTTGATGAGTTCAATGAGTTCACCTGAGGTGAGGTCACTGAGTTCATTGCTGAGGTGAGTTCACTGAGTTTAATGAGTACACCTCAGGTGAGTTCACCTGACGTCACAGCTGGGGTACCCGCGGAACCGCTAGTTGTGACCTTAGGTAAATTCACTGATGGCACTGGTTCTGATGGCACTGGTTCTGCCCACACCGGAAGATCTTGCTAATTGGCTGCGCTGCAGCTTTTCAATAAGATTTATCCGAGTGGCCGAATCCGAACAGTAACACAGACGTCCCTGAGTAGTTTGTGTCCGGGGTCCGTGCACAGAATCTGGGTGTCCGGTGCGGATCTGAAGCACACAGTTCAGGTTCACCCATCAATAGTCGCACTTTTCCCTCCATTCAATTTTTATCACATAAATTTTCTTTATTTAAGTTTATGCAACTACTCTTACTCTACAGTCACACTGTGACGTTTTTGATCTGTTTTTGCAGAGCAGCAAACGCCTCATTGACATGACCCCCGTCAAAGTCTATGGGGGTTTGATTTTTGCCATTCTCTTTAAAAGTGATCTGTTTTTCACTTTAGGAGGCTCCGTTTTAGAAAAGGACTCGTTAATTGTCTGGTGTTTGCCCCACAGGAGCCCTGCAAAATGGAAAAAATGCTGCACTCAAGAGTGGACCCAAACATGCACCACAAACGGAGATATAGATAGATAGATAGATAGATAGATAGATAGATAGATAGATACTGTAGATGATAGATAGATAGATAGATAGATAGATAGATAGATAGATAGATAGATAGATAGATAGATAAATAGATAGATAGATCTAACGATAGAGGGATAGATAGATAGATAGATAGATAGATAGATAGATAGATAGATAGATAGATAGATAGATCTAACGATAGAGGGATAGATAGATAGATAGATAGATAGATAGATAGATAGATTAGATAGATAGATAGATAGATACGTAGATAGATAGATAGATCTAACGATAGAGGGATAGATAGATAGATAGATAGATAGATAGATAGATGATGGATAGATAGATAGATAGATAGATAGATAGATAGATGATAGATAGATAGATAGATAGATAGATAGATAGATAGATCTAACGATAGAGGGATAGATAGATAGATAGATAGATAGATAGATAGATAGATAGATAGATGATGGATAGATAGATAGATAGATAGATAGATAGATAGATAGATAGATAGACAGATGATAGATAGATAGATAGATAGATAGATAGATAGATAGATAGATGATAGATAATTCTCTCCATGCCATTTTTAACACAAGAGTTTTCCCCATCAGGATCTCATCACATTTCATTTTCTATGGTATTCTCTCCGCGGTCAGCGCGGTGGCGGCGGAGGTATATTGTAATCAACATCTTTTTCATGGCTGAATACACTTAATACTTTCCCTCATCAGCAGATTGTATTAAACGTCCCCTGACGCATTTACTGGGTTCATTCGTAGCATTATAACATTATAAAGCTCTGACAGCGGGGGGGGGGGGGGGGGGGGTCCATAAACTCATTTAGATGTTACATGACACAACAATTGAAGAGAGAGCGTCTCCTCGTGAGGACCGATAATCACATTCTAAGCAGAAGCCGCCGGCGCTCCTGCGCCATTGTTATTTTCCGCTATTTCTGTACACCTGTCCTATACAATTGCAATGATTTCTATATGTCAGGCCTTGCCGCAGTGATACTTCCAAGGTGAAATCCATGGATTTCTCATGTGTTTCTACTATTAGCGATCACAGGTGGAGAGGAGACAATGACCCAAAACACATTTCGGGAAGATTTTCTTTGCAAATTGCCTATTCAAATAGGAAAAGGCACTTAAACTCTAGCGCCACCTATTGGAAGTAGCAATTCTAAGAGTCAATATCAACCCTATCGAGTTTAGGATAAAAGCCAAACCAGAATCCTAACTGGCAGACTCTGTGTTTTGGGCAATACCCTTGAACACTGTGTCTGCAAATTGAGATTCTCTAGGTTCTTCATATGACAAGTCTCATTAAAGGGTCGATATAGATTTTTAGGATTGCTACTTTAAATAGGTGGCGCTAGAGTTCAAGTCTACTTCCTCTCTGCAGAGGCAAGATGCATATTTTATTTCCCAGAGAAGCATTGTATGGCTTATAGGCCTTCTCGTACAGGCATACTAGACATGACTCTTTCTACAAGAAGAAGCGCTACCTGCGGCACTCCATTTTGTAATGTGTACCGGTGCGAGTGAACACAACACATTGTAACAAAAAGACAGTGGTACTCTGACATACTAAGAAATGCAATCTAAAGGAATATGAAACAGAATTATAGCTAAGGAGATATGAAACAATGAGATACTTAGATTATAAATATGGCCATATCCATAACTGCCCGGTAGCCACATCTACAGTCATTTGGGACCCAGGACAAAATTTCGATCTACCCCTCTGTGTTGAAACTAGAAACTGTCACGAAAGTGAATGAGGGAATGGAAGCAGGATGGAAATTACAAGCAAGGTAAATTGGTTAGGGAGTCTGACCCTAGACTGGGGTCCCTAGCTGACCCAGTACCCATAGATACCTCTGATGGTGAGGAGGTCTGGGCTACCACTCTTTCCCTGCTCCCTTTAACACCCCCTTACCTCCACCCATGGACCGGGCTACACAGAAACTCCCACACATAAGGAAAACCACTAGGAAGATTTAGCACAAGGTGCACACAACGCCTTCTCAGCTTGCGGTCTAGAAGAGACTAAAACTCTAACAGTGACATCTGCTGGTGGAAGAAGGAACTATTTAAAGGCCAGAGGCATGGTCACCTGATAAACCTACAACTCCCCACCTGCAAAGCCACACGCAGCCTTTAACTCCTAATGTGCCAAAGGAAATAAACACCCATTGAAACTACAGAGAGCTTTATACATAGACTGCAGCAGTCAACACGTGACAGAAACAAATAATGCCATCACATCATGACCATATATTACCACCAGATAGTGTATGCTCCTATATAATGACCACATAGTGTAAGGTATCAGTATATCCCGTAAGCCCAGATACTCACCAGTGACACCTCTAATTGAGGTTTTTCCATTTTCGCCTTTATTCTCCGCCTGGTCCAGACCACTACGACTTCTTCTGTGAAAAACTCTATGGCCGATCACTTCTAGATCTCCCTTTTTAACTTTTCCACCAATTCTATAGTCATATTGTACCTTCCTTGCCCTGCAGTAATCATTTCTCCAAAAATAAAATACACTAAAGTTGTCGCACCTATATGCCCAAATACACACAAATTGCCCCCATCTGTCCTCCTACTACAGGTGTAAAGTTCCTATTTGTGGCCCTTATTTAGTAGTTATATTCCCCTCTGGGTCTCCATACATTAACAATGTCCCACCCATAAATGAAAAAGATCCCTCAAATAGCAATGTTGAGTACCTATATGACTTATATAGTAATATTATCCTGCAATTCTGTCCCATAAATTATTAATCCCCCCATGTGGTATCTATATGTCATAATGTCGTCCTATTTAGCCCCCTCATATTAATGATGTGTCCCAATTATGCCCCCTCAATTAATATTACCCCCATGGTGCACCCATGTTGTCCTAATGTTGTTCTATGTGGTCTATAGATTGATAATGTCTCCCAATTCTGACTGAGGGTACAGGTAACAGGAGGTATCTTTCAAAGCTCACGCCTGTAGCTGGGGGGAGGCAAGCTGAGAACAGGTGTACCTGGCTGAGCAAAAGACTGCAGAGTAATTAGAAGAACCAAACCGGAGTAGCTGGAGAAAAAGCAAACTGAGATGATTCACAGGGAAGCCAGAGATGGGGCAAAATACTCAAGCAAGGACTGGAAGTTGGACCTGAACTTAAATAAGCAGGAAAACAGGAGACATGGAAAGAATGAAGTAGCAGACACCATCTTGGATAAGAACGAGAAGAGACAGAAGGTAACTAGGATAAGCCGGGGTCCTGACAATGTGACCATCTGCTAGGGCTGCCCCTGTAAAGTGAGTGTGGGGCAGGGAGCCAGTGGATCTCCTTTATCAGGGAATACATGAGCTCAGACCTGCTGCTAATGTAACAAGCTGGAAGACAGTAAGAGCCACAGATCACAGGCCCAAGAGCCACCTGTGGCTCCCAAGACACAAACTGGGCCCCCTTGCTCTACACCGTGCATTGATCCTGGTGCCATCTCCTCCTGCCATATGGATGGAGTTAATACAAATATTACATTATAAGATATTGACCAATCTCTGGATGGGACTCGGTGAATATTGGCAGCTCGGGGGCTGTAAAGCGACACAATAGCAGTAATGGGGTCATTACGTGCTCCGGATCGTCTCGTCATTTAACAAGTTCTTTATTCCCCGAGATTAAATGCTCTTACGGTCATTAAGTTATGAGAGTAAAGAAGACGAGATTTTCTCTTTCTACTCAATTAATGACTCCCCTCCTAATTACCTGGTGCTTTCACAGCGGCTGGAGAAGGCCTTGTAACCCGGCATTATAATCAGCGAGTCCTTATTAACCACACAGTCATCCATCTCTATGATGAACGGACATTATCTGAGGACGATCTGCTCATCAAGTCGCTAATTTAATTTCCATCATGACTTTTATTTCAGCTCTTCTCATAACTTCTTCCTCAAGAAATCATGCAATGCTCACAACTGAAATCTCAATAAACAGCTCCACTCATAAAGAAAGGTTGTGTCTGGTATTGCAGGTGCGTGTGTGCCCGATAAGTGGCCATTCCTGTCCATCAGATGCCTGAATAAAGACTACTGAGAACACACCAGAAAGGAGTGCTGCAGTAAATTCTTTGGATCGTATCTATCTATCTATCTATCTATCTATCTATCTATCTATCTATCTATCTATCTATTTCTATCTATCTATCTATCTATTTCTATCTATCTATCTATCTATCTATCTATCTATCTATCTATCTATCTATCTATCTATCTATCTAGAAAAAAGTTCTCTGCAGCACTCAGCTACTACCAGTGATGTACACATGCTAACAAGCTGTATATATATGAGAAAAAAGTTTAAAAACTTACGTTTTTTTTCAAAAAACTCAAAATCTTATCATTTTATTTCTGAAGTTCTTAGTACACACACTGGCCAATGTCTGTTTGCTCATCGACTGCGACAAAATGACTTCAGGTCCGATGAGTCTTACTCTGATATCCCTGTCCTCCTTGTCCACCCCCCACTTCTCAGTGGGCAGACTCCATCTCGACTGCTGGCACCAGTTCACATTAGTCTGTGAGTGCTGTGCAGTTTTTTTTTTGTTTTGTTATCTATCTATCTATCTATCTATCTATCTATCTATCTATCTATCTATCTATCTATCTATCTGTCTGTCTGTCTGTCTGTCTGTCTATCTATCTATCTGTCTATCCATCTATCTATCTATCTATCTATCTATCTATCTATCTTCATTTATAATTGTCTTCTGTTCTTTCGCTCTTTCCTTCCTTTCTTCTACCCTTTTTTCATTTATTCATTTATCTTCCTTCCTCTCTCTTCCCTCCTTCCATCCCTCTAGATAATCTCCCTTCTTCATCCCTCCTTCCATTCTTCCTTTCTTTTTTCTTACTCTCTCCTTCCTTTCATCATTTTTTTCCTTCCTCTCTCATCCTTCCTTCCTCTCTTCCCTCCTTCCTTCCTCACTCATCTCTCCTTCCTTTCTTTTCCTTCCCTTCTTTCTTCCTTCCTTACTTCCTTCCTCTCTTTTCCCTGCTTCTTTCCTCTCTCTTCCGTACTCCCTCTATCTTATTTACTTCCTCTTTTTTCCCTCCTTCTTCCCTCTCCCATCCATCCATCCATCCATCCATCCTTCCTTCCTTCCTATCTTTCCTTCTTCCTTCTGTATTCCTTCCCTCCTTCCTTCCTTTCTTCCTCTCTCTCTCTTCTCTCCTTCCCCTCTCATCCCTCCTTCTTTACTTACTTTTTCTTTCTTTCCTTTCTCATCTTTCGTTTCTCCTCCCTCCTTCCTTCGTCTCTATTCGTTCCTTCATTACTTCCTCTCTCTTTGCTTCCTCCTCTCTCTCTCTTACCCATTCCTTCCTTTTTTTCATTCCTCTCTCTTGTCTCTTTCTTCTTTCTTCCCTCCTTCCTTCCTCTTTCTTTCTTGCTTCCTCTCTCCCCTCCTTCCTTTCTTCCTCTCTCTTCACCCTTTCCTTCTTTTTTTCCTCTCTTGTCCCTCCTTCCTTCCTTCCTCACTTTCCTCCTTCCTTCCTCTCTCCTCTCCTTCCTCTCTGTTCTCTCTTTCCTTCCTTTTCTCCTCTATCTACCCTTTTCCTTTCCTTTTTTCCTCTCTCTTCTCTCCTTCCTTTCTCTTCCCTCCTTCCTTCCTTTCTCTCTCTTCCCTCCTTCCTTTTTTCCTCTCTCTTCCTTCATTCCTTCCTTCCTCTCTCTTCCTTCCTTTCTTCCTCTCTCTCTTCCCTCCTTCCTTCCTCTCTCTCTTCCCTACTTCCTTCTTTCCTCTCTCTTCTCTCCTTCCTTCCTTCCTTCCTTCCTCTCTCTTTCCTCCTTCCTTCTTTCCCCTCTCTTCCCTCCTTCCTTCCTTCCTCACTCTCTCTTCCCTCCTTCCTTCCTTCCTTCCTTCCTCTCTCCATCCTCCTTCCTTCCTCTCTTCCTTCCTTCCTTCCTTCCTTCCTTCCTTCCTTCCTTCCTCTTCCTTCCTTTCTCTTCCTTCCTTCCTTCCTTCCTTCCTTCCTTCCTCTCTCTTCCCTACTTCCTTCCTTCCTCTCTCTTCCCTCCATTTTTCCTTCCTCTCTCATCCTTCCTTCCTTTCTTCCTCTCTCTCTTCCCTACCTCCCTCCCTCCTTACTTCCTCTCTCTTCCCTCCTTCCTTCTTTCCTCCCTCTTCCCTCCCTCCTTCCTTTTTTCCTCTCTCTTCCTTCCTTCCTTCCTCTCTCTTCCCTCCTCCCTCTCTCCATCCTCCTTCCTTCCTTCCTCTTGCCATCCTCCTTCCTTCCTTCCTCTCTTCCCTCCTTCCTTCCTTTCTCTTCCCTCCTTCCTCTCCCTTCCTTCCTTTCTCTCTCTTCCCTCCTTCCTTCCTCTCTCTTCCCTCCTTGCTCCCTTCCTCTCCCCTTCCTTTCTATCTATTTTTCTGCCTTCTTCCTTTATTATTGCAGTCCTTCCTTTCCGTTGTCCTAGTATTTGGCTCTGGGGTGTATCTCGCGGCGTCCTCCCTCCCTGTTATTGGGGTCATTATTATCTCTGGTGCAGGATATTCTGTATTTCGCCTTCTATCATCACGTTCTCGTTACTTATTCAGAACTGATACAATTTCTGTCCTTTCCTCTCTTTGCCCGGATTATTCCGCGCTCCCCGGACGTCGTCTCCCGGCCCTCAGGCCTCTGTCAGACTTTACCTCTAATGGCTGTCAGGCAGCCGGACTGACGCGGGCAGCTTGGCCGGACGCAGCGGACCCCAGAGCCCGGGAGAAGTCATTTGCTGTCTTCGCTTCCTCCACAATTCTTTCAAGATTAATATCTGACAAGTTTCCATAGGAACCAGGTGCGATAATCTGATAATATCGGCTGTATCCGGACAGAGGAGATATAGGAGCAGCGGAGCGTAAATTGTCATTAATTTAACTCCTTATTGCCATGAATATCCTGAGACTCCCCGAGCTGCAGAGATCTCGTACTCTAGAGAACCCAACAAGAGTCGCCTATTCATTTCCAAGGGGCCTTTAGAGCAAAAGCTCCAACGAGATGCAAAAGCTCCAACGGGGCCCCACTTATTGCAAACCTTTAATAGCAGTGGTCTTTTTCTATAGGCCAAAGGGACTTTTGGGGGTCCCCTAGGCTCCAGGGTCCGGGGCGATTGCACTCGGCACCTGTTGTAGTTTTGTCTCTGCTGTAGAGATGAGCAACTCAGCTGGAAATGTGAAATGTATCAAATAAATCTGGTTCACATCAAATTTGGTAAAAACAAAATTTCCTCCTCTGTCTTCTCTCCTGCTGGCAGTGAATTATTCACGATGTTATGGAAATGAATAAATAAAAAGATCCAAAGATTTGCCAATGTGCTTGTGTTCTGTATTGTACTGCATATCAAGCATATATGTATCCCTTTAAGTACTTGCCTTTAAGAAGAATAAGTAGTGTTTTTCATATTAAATATTGCTTACTGCGAGTTATAGAATGTATGTGTATGAATGGTGAAGAATACAAGGTCTGAGAGTGTAGCCAACATTTAGCATGTTTTAGTAACAAGGCAAGATGTTCCATAATATCAGATAATAATGGAATGTGATGAGTCAAAAACACCAAATTATACGTATTTAGAATAGAGCTGCGTAATCCAATCAGTTCAGAGCTATTAGTGACCAATGATTAGTTATGTTTAATATTTTGTAACCTATTAATGAATGATCTTATTCTGGGGGTTACCACCCCACAATTGTCTGTATTCATTCATATGTTTCCTAATAAACTTAGAATTCTACTATACTTGCACCTGAGTCAAGTGTAGCACCTGTTATTATTATTGATTTGGAAGCAGACAGTTGAGGAGAGGGACATGTTTCTGATGTCCCAACCAAAGCATCCACAACAACGATACTCTCCAAGTGTGCAACTATTAGGGTACCGTTACACTACGCAATATTGCATGCAATTTCACTGGCAATTCACTGGTTGCAGTGAAATCATGGACACATTGTTCTATTTTGTTGCCGTGTACAAATGTAACAATGTGTCCATGATTTCACTGCAACCAGTTAGTTGCAAGCAATATATCTCTGTGTGTAACGGTATCTTTACAGTTGGTTTATTCAGCAACAATCAGGAACAAAATAATAAGCCTAATAGATCAGCAATAAATCATTTCTGTGTGTCTCTCTGCAGCTTCATTACACATAGACACAGGGATCTGAATACAGTCACACGCTCTTCCTGTGACCTATTGGTGTTTTGTTTTTTTGTTCTAACTTTATTAACAGCATACAAACGTAGCAACTAAACACTCATTGACAGGGATGGAGTTGTTGTTTGATTTATGACAAGAATTCTTTAAGAAATTCGAAACAAATTTGCTTGATTCACTCATCTTCTGACGCCATGTAATGCTTCATTTCACCCATGATGGCACCGCATGAAAATTGAACACTTGCTATTGTTTCTTCTTAAAGATATCACTTGGTCAAACTGAAAACCCCTTTAAGGTCATAAAGGTTTTTTTCTCCTGATTTCTTCAAATTTTGCTGAGTAGGAATCACTAGGAACTTAAAAGTAGGCGCTACTTACACTTACATCTAACACGGAAAGTTGCAATGTCTATTCATTTCCTGATACTTAAAGCGTAACCACCATTTACATTTTTATTCAATAATAATATAGAGCAAGTGATTATAATAAAGTTTCAAATATACTTCATAAGTGAAATCTGAAAGAAAACTATTCATAAACCTTCCGCAAGGTGTCCCCACTAGACTGTGTCTGAAGCTCATTTTCAGTCAGATCCGTCTTCACACTGAATACGGGCAAGTAACCATACAAGGGAGGGGGCGTGGCCTACAATGCTGACTGCGGCTGGTGAGGAAACAACATATCAGATTACTTCAGATTACAGCACAGTTGCTAAACAATGTCAGGATCACTGCAAACTCCTCTTTCCTTGGTGCAAGTATCTGATCTGTCATCTGGCTCCACATAGCTCAGTCATCATCTCTGTTAACCCCTTCTGTGCTGGAACATCACACTGTTCCCGATCAGCTGCTGGACAGCCCAAACATGCAGTTTTTAAAAGAGCACTAAACAAGTTGAGAAAATAAGTCATATGACACAAAAAAAAGCATTATCTTAGCTGCTAAATGACCCACCATTAACAACCAGTGCAGTATTGTTTTTTTTTGTTTTTTTTTTCAATGAAATGACATTTACATCTTAAGCCTCTGATTGGTTGCAGCAGTCAGGTGACCTTCTGGTGTATCAGTCACCTGACTTCACTTGCTTCAGCCACCACACCATACATGCCCATGTGACCAGTGGGGACAATGATTGGCTGCAGTGATCAGTGGGACTCCATCACTTCCCGTCTTGGTGGAGGGGCCAGTAGAGTGATAGAGCTGGAGTGCCGGAGTGCCCCACATGAGGTTGTGGAGCCTCGTGACCAACAGACGCCAGGAGCAAAGAAAAAGATGGAAGATATAAGACAAAAGAAGGATCGGCAGATTTTATTTGCACCGAATTTATTTGATACAAATAAAAGACTCGCGGAATCCTTCAATGAAGCTTCGTTCTTCCGGGCGGCTCCTAAGATGGAGAATAAACACTAAAGATGGAAATGCCGTGATGACATTTCATGAAGTGATTAATTCCTCGTCTGAGCGTCTCCCGATGATGAATATCTGCTCCTGGATAAGAAAGTTTACATGCATTACACCGCTGGGGCGAATCACCCTCCGCTCCTCCACATTATCTTGTCTGAAGTGACGATTATGAATCAGATCTGGAGCCGAGGATAACAAAATGTAATGACATCGACGCAGCGCACCGGCGAAGCAACCGGGAGGAATAATAATGATCTAGAATGCACAAAAGGGATCCCCAATATCGATGTCACGCCGAAGCGTACGGGCACCCGACGTGCGGTGCAATACAAGTATTAGGGTTTGGTGCATCAAACAAATGCAGCAGCAAAAACATGTGTTCTTGCCATGTTTTCGGTGCATTTTTGGTGCAAGGGTTAATGTCAGTTTTTACTTGCTGGTAGCTTCCGCTTAGTTCTGGGTCAGGTGATGCAGGTTGGTGACCACTCCCCTTCCCTTTAAATAGTCACATGACCCATCACCTGATGCTGGTCATAGATATTTTCTATTCTGACCACTGTGGAGGAAGGAGCAAGGCTCTTGTTGTTGCCTCCAGTCCTGGTGCTTTGCTGCAAGATTGAGTTTGGGGTTGGAGTTTTATCCTTTGTGTATCCTATGGCCATGTTCACACTTTGCATTTTAGATCTGGTGGTTTTTGTTGAATTTTTAGCAGCAAAACTGGATCCGTTTTTGAAAAAAAATCCATAAAGGCATTGCGTTTTTGATGCTTTTTGATCCGATTTTTTGTTCTTTCTTTGTTCTTGTTTTTTATGCACTCTTACAATGGAGTCAATAGAACAAATGCAGGAGAAAAACAGGATCACTAATTGACGCTCGTTCTTTTTCTGGATGCGTTTTCTGCCCCCAAAACAAATCAGTAAAAATACATAGAATTGGAACAGAATTTCTGAAATCTCATTGACTTTGCTGGGCATCACAGAAAGTGATCCACCCTCCATGCAGAAACACAGCACAAAAAACAGATCAAAAACACACAGTGTGAACATGGCCTTGTTGTTGTGTTCCCCAGTTGTTTACTTTCCCTGAGACACATTATCGTCAGAGGTGATGTCTAGTGTATTCAGCAGCCTTGGCATTGAAAAGGGTGAGTAAAAGTGACAACCAGGGACAAGGCACGTGACGACAATGGGGAAGGACCTGCTTAGGGACAGTAGGGAAGCTTAGGGGCCAGACACAGGTAATTGTCAGGAGGTGCCCCATCCCTCGCTCCCTATCATCAGGACCTAGGCATGTGATGGTGGCTGAGAGAAGAACCCACTTATGGATGTTAGGGCAGCTCAGGGGCCAGACACATTTTAGTGTTAGGAGGTGTCCCATCCCTTGCTCCCTATCATCAGGGCCTAGGCATGTGTTGGTGGTGGGGGAAGGACCCACTTATGGATGTTAGGGCAGCTCAGGGGCCAGACACATGTTAGTGTCAGGAGGTGTCCCATCCCTTGCTCCGTATCATTATGGCCTAGGCATGTGTTGGTGGTGGGGGAAGGACCCGCTTAGAGATGTTAGGGGAGCTCGGGGGCCAGACACATGTTAGTGTCAGGAGGTGTCCCATCCCTTGCTCCGTATCATTAGGGCCTAGGCATGTGTTGGTGGTCGGGGAAGGACCCGGTTAGAGATGTTAGGGGAGCTCGGGGGCCAGACACATGTTAGTGTCAGGAGGTATCCCATCCCTTGCTCCCTATCATTATGGCTTAGGCATGCATTGGTGGCGGGGGAAGGACTCACTTAAGGTACCGTCGCACATGGCAATATTGCTAGGCAATTTCACTGGCAATTTGCTGGTTGCAGTGAAATCATGGACACATTGTTACATTTGTACACAGCAACAAAATAGAACAATGTGTCCATGATTTCACTGCAACCAGCAAAATGCCAGTGAAATTGCCTAGCAACATTGCCGCGTGTGACGGTACCTTTAGGGATGTTAGGGAACCTCAGGGGTCAGACACAGATTAGTGTCAGGAGGTGTCCCATTCCCTGCTTCCTATCATCAGGACCTAGGCATGTGATGGTGGCTGAGGGAAGGACCCACTTATGGATGATAGGGGAGCTCGGCGGCTAGTGTCAGAAGGTGTCCCATCCCTCACCCCCTATCATCAGAGCCTAGGCATGTGTTGGTGGCGGGGGAAGGACCTGCTTAGGGATGTTAGGGAAGCTTGTGGGTCAGACACAGGTTAGTGCCATCCTCCACTCCCTATAATCAGGGTCTTCTTCTCCCTATACGTTTGTGTTGTGTTGTGCACTGGAAGCCGTATGACACCTGATCGGTGGGTGAGCAGTACGGACCCCCTCGGTAAGCCCCTCTGAATGACCACAGACTTTATTAACCTTGCAGTTTTGGATTACAGATTTTTCCGTACATTGTAATAGCCATTAGACTCAGTTCCCCGTCTCGGTGGCCCAGATGTGTCAGCGCTCACTTTGAGCCTCACACACACTTTTTCCTTAATTTTTTTACTAGAGAGACCATGTTACATTTTAGCAACGTCAATTAACAAATTGCAAAACCGCCGCTATTAATCTCCCATTTATTCTTACCGTCAGCAAATACAGTTAAAAGTGTAAATTTCATTAACATAGGAGCAGACCGGAGAGGAAATTAAATAGTGTTGACAGACTCCGAATCCTGAATACTAAACATAAAGTGCGGTCACCACCTCGCCTGTTGTATTCCAAACACATTAGAGAGACGGTATAAAAAGTAAGGAAGCGGCACAGAGGAAGCGTTACCTCCTGATCTCCCCGCTGAGAGTATGGAAGACCCCGACGCCGCACCGTGGCCCTCTGTACATCTCTGACACATTGGTGGCATTAAACTTGTTTTCAGCTCAAGTTCAATAAAAGGTTCAAAAAAAAGCAAAAATGATTCATGTTGATTCTTTTTTCTTTGCTACAAAGTAAAGAACCGGAGGATGATTCCCTCTGTACAGCGCTGCGGAATATGATGGCGCTATAGAAGCGATGCACTAACTCATCCCCATATTTACTGCATACCTAGAATTAACCCCTTCCTACTCATCATCCACCGTCCATGTTGGCTGTATAGCACTGAGCTCGCTCCGTCTCCAGCGGATCGCTGCTATTAACCCTTCGAATGTCATTGCCCTCGCAACCGAACCCAGGAAAGAGGATCTGCTCTGCTGTAAGTCAGATCGGCCTATAGATAGACCAACCATGAGCAGTGCATGCTGGGAAGTGATGGGAAAGAGAGTTCCAGCACCTGTAGTGCTGACAAAACCTAAGATAACAATTTTATGAATAAATTCCCTGCTGTAAAAGGCAACAGTGAATACGAATAACATTGGGGACTTAGGAAACCTTAGTCTAAAGATATTCAAAAAATTACATAGGAGGTAATATGTCAAATTTGTCTAAAGATGTATCAAAAATATGATAAAAAACGTTCATTGCCATTTTTTGCAATTCTGACCAGTGTCCCTTTATGAGATTATAACTCGGGAACGCTTCAACGGATCCTAGCGATTCTGAGATTGTTTTTTTCGTGACATATTGGGCTTCATGTTAGTATTAAATTTAGGTCAATAATTTTTGCGTTTATTTGTGAAAAAATCCAAAATATGGCAAAAATTTTGAAAATTTTGCAATTTACAAATTTTTAATTTTTCTTCTGGTAAACCAGAGAGTTATGTGACACAAAAAAGTTATGAAATAATATTTCCCACATATCTACTTTACATCAGCACAATTTTGGGAAAAAAAAAAAAATTTGTTAGGAAGTTATAAGGGTTCAAAGTTCATGAGCAATTTTTCATTTTTCCACCAAAATTTACAAAACCATTTTTTTTAGTGACCACATCCCATTTGAAGTCCCTTTGAGGGGTTTACATGACAGAAAACACCCAAAAGTGACACCATTCCAAAAACTGCACCCCTCAAGCTACTCAAAACTACATTCAAGAAGATTATTAACCCTTCAGGTGCTTCACAGGAACTAAGCAAATTGGAAACAAAAAAATGGATATTTAAATTTTTCTAACAAAAATGTTCTTTTATCCTCAATTTTTTCATTTTCACATGGGCAACAAGACAAAATGGATCCTAAAATTTATTTGTTGGGCAATTTCTCCTGAGTATATCGATACCACATATGTGATCATACACCACGGTTTGGGCGCACGGCAGGGCTCTGAAGGGAAAGCGTGCAATTTGACTTTTGGAGCTAATTTTCCATTCAAAAAGTGAAATGGCGCTCCTTCACTTCTGAGCCCTGCCGCGCGCCAAAACAGTGGTTTATGACCACATATGAGGTATCGGTGTACTCAGGAGAAGTTGCCCAACAAATTTTAGGATGAATTTTATCCTGTTACCCATGTGAAAATGAAACAATTGAGGCTAAAAGAACATTTTTGTGAAAAAAAAGTACTTTTTCCATATTCACAGATCAATTTGTAAAGCATGTGGGGGTTCAATATGCTCACCACTCATCTAGATATGTTCCCTGGGGGGTCTAGTTTCCAAAATGGGGTAACTTGTGGGGGAGCTCCAAAGTTTAGGCACACAGGGGCTCTCCAAACGCGACATGGTGTCCGCTAACAATTTGAATGGAAAATCACCTCAAATTGTTAGCGGACACCATATCGCATTTGGAGAGCCCTTGTGTGCCTAAACATTGGGGCTCCACCACAAGTGACCCCATTTTGTAAACTAGACCCCCCAGGGAACATATCTAGATGCATTGTGAGCACTTTGAACCCGCAGGTGCTTCACAAATTGATCCGTAAAAATTAAAAAGTACTTTTTTTTCCACAAAAAGTTTTTTTTTTTCATTTTCATGAATTAATTTGTGAAGAACCTGGGGGTTCAATATGCTCACCACCCATCTAGATATGTTCCCTGGGGGGTCTAGTTTCCAAAATGGGGTCACTTGTGGGGGAGCTACAAAGTTTAGGCACACAGGGGCTCACCAAACGCGACATGGTGTCTGCTAACAATTTGTATGGAAAATCAGCTCAAATTGTTAGCGGACACCATGTCGCATTTGGAGAGCTCCTGTGTGCCTAAACATTGGGGCTCCCCCACAATTGACCCCATTTTGTAAACTAGACCCCCCAGGGAACATATCTAGATGCATTGTTAGCACTTTGAACCCCCAGGTGCTTCTCAAATTGATCTGTAAAAATTAAAAAAGAAAAGTTGTGTGAAAAAAAAAGTATTTTTTTCCTTATTACGTATCAATTTTTGAATTACCTGGGGGTTCACAGTGCTCACTATGCATCTAGATAGGTTCCTTGGGGGGTCTAGTTTCCAAAATGGGGTCACTTGTGGGGGAGCTCCAATGTTTAGGCACACAGGGGCTCTCCATACACAACCTGGTGTTTGCCAACAATTGGAATTGTTAGCAGACACCAGGTCGCGTATGGAGAGCCCCTGTGTGCCTAAACATTTGAGCTCCCCCACAAGTGACCCCATTTTGGAAACTAGACCCCCCAGGGAACATATCTAGATGCACAGTGAGCACTTTGAACCCCCATGTGCTTCACAAATTGAGACGTATAAATGAATAAAGAAACTTTTTGTGAAAAAACATACTAGTCTAGTAGTTAAAATTCGCAGCATAGGGGACCCAATACATTTGGGTCTCTCCATGCTGAGGATTCCAGCCCCCTAGCTGCCAAGTTGTACCTGGCTGGCAACCAAAAATACGGCAAAGCTCCATGTCATTTTATTTGTAGAATTTTTTTTAAAAAATGACATGGGGCTCTGTCATATTTTTGGTCCAGCCAAGTACAACTTGGCAGCTACGGACTGCCACCAGCCCCCAGCTGCCTCATTGTACCTGGCTGGAACCAAAAATACAGCGAAGCCTATTTTTTTTTTATTTCTAGAATTATTTCTAGAAAAAAAATGACATAGGGCTCCGCCATATTTTTGGTCCAGCCAGGTACAACTTGGCAGCTACGGACTGCCACCAGCCACCAGCTGCCTCGTCATACCTGGCTGGAACCAAAAATACAGCCAGGTACAACTAGGCAGCTGGGGGCTGGAATCCTCAGCATAGAGAGGCCCAAGCGTTCTGGGCCCCCCATGCTGCGAATTGCAGCCCGCAGCCGCCCCAGAAAATGGCGCATTCATTGAAGCACCATTTTCTGGCGCTGTACCCACGCTCTTCCAGTTGCCCTGGTACCGGTGGCTAACTGGGTAATAAAGGGGTTAATGCCAGCTTTTTATTGGCAGCTGGCACTAAGCCCGAGATTCATAATATAGGGCCAATGTTAGACCCGCCATTAGGAATCTCTAGTACGGTAAATAGTCAATAAATACACAGAGAAAAATCTTTTTATTTGAAAAAAAAACACAGACACAATTCGGACTCCATCTTTATTATAAAAAGATCCGACGTAGTCCACAACGAAGGTCCCACGACGCCTGATCGCTCCGACGTAGTCCACAACGAAGGTCCCACGCCGCTCGATCGCCTTTGCTTTCAGATCGCTACTCTGGAGCCCAATCCGCCAGCATGGTGATCGAGCTGCAGAAAGTGATCTGACACCCCGGGCGCAGTGACCCACTATGTGCATCACTGCGCCTGGGCTGCCAGAACGCTTTCCGCAGCTCGATCCCCATGCATGGGGATCGAGCTGCGGAAAGCGATCTGGCAGCACAGGCGCATTGACCCACTATGTGCATCACTGCGTCCGGGCTGTCAGATCGCTTTCTGCAGCTCGATGTCCATGCAGGGAGATCGGGCTGTAGAGCAGCGATCAAAGAGCCCGGGCGCAGAGACCCACTATGTGCATCAGTGCGCCCGGGCTGTCAGATTGCTTTCTGCAGCTCGATCCTCAGGATCCAGCTGTAGAAAGTGATCTGACAGATCCAGCACAGTGATCCACAGTGATCACATAATGGTCACTGTGGATCACTGTGCTGGAGCTGTCAGATCACTTCCTGCAGCTAGATCCTCAGGATCCAGCTGTAGAAAGTGATCTGACAGATCCAGCACAGTGATCCACAGTGATCCACTAATGGTCACTGTGGATCACTGTGCTGGAGCTGTCAGATCACTTTCTACAGCTGGATCCTCAGGATCTAGCTGTAGAAAGTGATCTGGCAGCTCCAGCACAGAGCTGTCAGATCCGGAGGCGGTGAAGAGGAGGAGGAGGAGCGGGACGCAGTGGAGACAGAGCGGCCGCCGGAGGGGTGAGTGGGAGAGGCGATCGCCACTCCGGTGATCGGGGGGCAGGAAGGGGGAAGAGGGGGGGTGACAGGAGAAGTAGGGGGGCACTTAGGAGGAAGCAGGGGCAGGCAGGAGGAAGCGGGGGCAGGCAGGAGGAGGCGGGCGGCAGGAAGAGGAAGCGGGCGGCAGGGACAGGAAGTAGGCGGCAGGAAAAGGAAGCGTGGGGGGTAATAAAGATGAAGAGGGGGCAGGAAAGAGGTGGGGGGCAGGGGGGCAGTTAGAGGATGACAGGGGAGAAGATTGGAGGGTAGCGATAGCAGCGGCAGGCAGGGAAGCATTACAGGCGCGGTGATTTTCACTTTCACTTTTGAGTGCCAATCACCGCGCCTGTAGCCGGGGGGGTGGGGGTGGGGGCAAATCGACCCCCCCTGGGGTGTTGTACAACTCCCCATGTACCTGCAGGCCGAGTGACAGGTCAGTGACACCCTCACTAGACCTGCAGGAGCCCGATCATTCCATGGCCCAGGGGGTGGGCCAAGGGTCTGGAAGGGGTTAAACAAATTTTTAAAAGGTGACAGACCTACATGCAAGTGGAGAAACAAAAACAGATTCCCATACATTTGGAGCTCCTACGATGTCCTTGATCTAATGGCCTACCTAAATAATGGGGGTTTTTATTGGTGCCCCACTCCTCGGTCCATTATTTAGGTAGGCCATGAGATCAGGGACAGTCATCATAGGAGCTTTGTGTTTGTCCAAGGTCTGTCACCTTATAAAGAACGTTTATTATCATGTTTTTGAAGTTGGTATTTCTATCCTTAGACGACTTAGTAAACATTATTTTTGATTAAAAAAAAAGCCATCCCACCGCGTCAAGGCACACCCATCGGGACAGGTAAGGTTTTAACATTAGGTACTGTCCAGATTTGTGTACACCTTGGCGCGGTGGAATGCCTTTACACTTATTTTATGCTTTTTACTTATTTCTTTACAGTAGAGTATTTATTCATATCATTTTTATCTTTAAGGGGTTGTCCCATCTAAAATGATTATTCCGCAGTCTCTCTATGTGACTGCAGACTTATCACTCCTCAGTGTGTGCACTGTGCTCTGTGAGGGTTCACCGACTTCTACGCCAGGAACGCACCACAGCTCTGCGGTATGGGCGGGGACTGTTCTTGGATATATTATACCTGTACATGCAGCAGTTACATCTTGTTGTTTGGAATGATGATCTTGGTTTTTTGCAGGATTGAACCCCTTTACATCTATTTATTCCCCATTTTTGACTTTCTTTACTCTTTCGTTCTTTCACCTCCTTCGCTGCCTCGGCTCATGTCGATCTATTTCCCAGGATTGCTCTTACATCCAGGGCATGAACCCGGAGGCTCAGAATGAACTCTCCTGCCCAATTGGAAGGATAATGTGACTGTGACCGGACATTTGACCCGGGGTGAACTCCTGTGCCCACATGTGATCGAAACGTTTCCCATGATCTACGGGGTACCGGCAAACCTTAGGAGGGCCCCAAACTTACAAAAATCTTTAATGCTCACATTATTTTTTAATTTACTTGTTCTGCTTAATTATCATCTTTTCTCATTACAGATCAGATCCCTCCCGCCCCCCCCGCCGCTCGTTGTTGAGGATCTGGAGCAGTCGCACCGCGCGTTGTTTGCCTGCCCACAGCCGGTGGCACGTTGGCTTTCTTCATTTAAGTGAGTGGGATCTAATTAATCCTTTTTTATCTTAGAGCTGCGGGTTCTTGTCTCGGGGCCGGGTGGGAGGTGAATAATGATTGTGTTCTTGATGATGTAAGGAGAACCGTGGCGTCTCTCGGCATCGATGACATGTGACAGCTTCACTCCGGTCCGGGATGAGGATGTTACTTGTGCGGAGAGTCCGCCAAGACCTCGCCTCGTCACAGAGCTGACAGTTTGTGAAATTCTCTGATGTTGTTGTTTCAGAGCTTCATAATAAGAAGAAAAGTTTGCAAAACTTCCCCTAGTGATGAGCGAGCGTCGCCAAGGTCCAGTGATCGGAACTCGAAGTGAGCAGATCGGACGCTCGGACAGGTGTGACGTGTACTGAGTATAATGGAAGTCAATGATAAACTCAAGCATTTCTTCTAAAGATCTTCCAGTAAACAGGCTCAAGATTCCCATTGACTTCCATTATACTTGAGTCGCGTCCAACCGATCGTCCAACCGGCACGTTTCGAGTACCGAGCAACCAAACATTGTAATGCTCACACTCATCTGTAATGACTACAGACTCAACCATCAGCGATATCTCATATTGTTTACCTGTTCTGTGGACAAGGATTCCGGTTTGGGATGGCATCCTCATGACTATTCCCTTAACCCGTCATATATACGTCTTTGGCAATGTCCCACCTTCTGATGGGATCTGACGCGCTGAGCTTGCATCATTCTCTATACGTGTCAGATGATCTGATCAGCTGATCCGATCAGTGCTGTTAATCCTGTGGATTGCGTAGTCAATCACTGACAGCGCGATCCAAAGCTCCGCTGCGGGGATCGCGCCATTCACCGACGACATTGGAGGTCCCTTGATACAATCACAGAACCTCTGCTGTTACCTTGACAGCCCGGGGTCCTGTGATGACCCGCGATGCTGTCTGGAATCACTTCCTGTGGATGCACGGCGAGCGCCAGCATCCCCATGAAGTCATGATTTCTCCTGTGCACTGACGTGCAGCAGCTCATCTGTACACAGGTGTGTGGATCACTGAGGCCCCCTAGAGGATAGTGTAAAATAAAGAAAAAATGTTAAAAAAGTTTTTCAAAAATATGAAAAAAAATTAAATTCACCCCCTTTTGCACCATTGTTAATAACACTATTAAAAAAATTAAAATAATACACATATTTGGTATTGATCTATAAAAAATATAAATCAATTAATCGGATCTGTAAACTGCGGAATGGGAAAAAAGTCCAAAACACCGAAATTACTGTTTTTTTTGGTCGCCAACTTACAATAAAATGCAATAACGGGCGATCAAAACATCACATCTACCCAAACATGATATCATTAGAAGCCGCAAAAAATAAGTCATCACACAGCTCCAGATCCCGAAAAATGAAGACACTACGGTGGCGGAATATTGGGCAAAAGCGCAATTTCGTTAATTTAAAAACTTCAGAATTTTTTTCACCACTGAGATAACAGTAAAAGTTACAGATCGGATAGGAAAAACTGTAGAATACTGGCTCTGAGAATCCCGGAGGCTCTGTATAATCCCAGAAAGGCTGATCCAGTCGATAGGTATCTGAATGGTCCCGGGCAGAGAGGCTTAGCCAGCCTGGAGTAGGATCCGGAGTGTCCAGAGGGATCCAGGATAAGGAACTGCCAGCAGAGGAATCTGTGGAGACAGAGATTATTAGTATAATGCAAAGCAACAGTTTTCAAATCGCAGAGCACAACAGAGTGTGGCCTGAGCAGCCGGCAACGATCCTACAGAATGAACACATTGCCCAAGCACCTCCCTTAAGGGAGGATGCCTTTTATGCACAGAGCATCACAGCAGAGATGACCCTAATAGAGAACAGTTGCTCTGCTGCTTTAGGTATATGCAGGAGGCGGGGCTCGCCTCCTAAGAGCATTTCCAGGGGACCTGCCAAGGGGACGCAGGTTCCTAGCAGAGAGAGGAGCCGCCGATCGTCTGGAACCACAGACAGGGTGAGCAATACCAGGGAGCTGAGTGGTAGGTGACGATCTCCCTGCACAGCAAAGACCGGACTCTCAGCAGGGATAGAGCGGGTGAGCTGCATAGCGCGTGATGAACGCCTCATGATGAGCGCTGATCTCCCTGTCCATGAGAGACTAGACCTCCTTGTCTCTGTATGCTATGCCTCACACTACAACCCCCATCCTCACTCCAGAGGCTCGCTCCTGCTGAGGGGAGTGCTCCATCTAGCTGCTCCACCATCTATCCTCTGGGGACCCCATAAGCAGCGCTGGTCACCCTTGACCAGATACTTCAGCTGGCGTCACGTTAAACCCTGTAATTACCCCCATTGACTTGTCTGGTGAGGGCCACAGTGCTGGGCAATCGCCACTGTGATATCCCTGATAGACTGCCTGCTTGGCTATCTAGTATGCAGGACCGCGCGACAAACTGATGGTACAAATGAAACCAATGATCTAAAAACATCAAAATCGAAATAGTAAATAGTGACAAATGTAATAATGAATCGATTGTTCTCAAAATCTCTTTTTCACTTATTTCAGTCTTATATAATGTATTTTTCCATCAGGATTATGTTTATTCCTTTTTGTTACATTTCTTTTATCTACATCCGGTTGATGTATCATTGTGATGAGATGACCCCTCCATTGACAGCGTGGATTTAACCCTTTCCCTCCTCCTATTCTGTAGCAGCCAATTCATTCATTGTTCCATAGTTGTGGATATCCAACCCCAACCAGGTGAGCACACTATTCCTGTGACGCTAGTTACTACTACCGGTAATAACTATTGTATGACACAGTCACTACTAACAGGTAGTAGAAACAGAAGGGAAGTTAGGTAATCTGGGGTCAGGTCCCAAGAGAGCTCATAATATTCAGGGAGTAAAAAGAGATATACTCATGCAATGATGCAGGGTCAGGATCCAGGAGAGCTCGTAGTATTCAGGGAGTAGACAGAGGTGTTAACATTCAATGAAGCACGGTCAGAATTCCAGGAAAGCTTGTAATATTCATGGAGTAGACAGAGACATAGCCATGCAACTGTGCAAAGTCAGGTTTTGCAGAGAGCTTGTACAATTCAGGTGGTAGAGAGAGATATAGTCATGCAATGGTCCAGGGTCATGTTTCCAGGCGAGATTGTAGTATTCAAAGAGTAGACAGAGAAATATTGTCAAGCAACAATGCAGGATCAGGTTTCCAGGAAAGCTTGTAGTATTCAGGGAGTAGACAGAGACATAGTCAAGTAACGGTGCAGGGTCAGGTTTCTAAGAGAGCTCATAGATTATGTTGGTTCCCTGAGGAAAGAGCGGGGATATCGCACTGAAACACGTCAGAATAAAGCCGTCACTACCTGACAATTGTGATTGTTTCATTGTATGAGCAGCGCTCAGATAAACACTGGTCCCCTTTGAACTTGTCTTTTACTACCACTGAGTGCATGTGGGGCTTGGACCCTGCGGCAGCCATTCCATATGCTTATACCGGTTGAGGGTCGTACAACCCTTTCAGGTGAGCAGTTTTACCTTTTTTTACAGAAAAGTAATTGTGAGATAAGACCCTATTGTGCTTTCTTTCCTTCCTATAGTTATCTTAGGTTTCCAGGAGAGCTCATAGTATTCAGGGAGTAAACGGAGACATAGTCATACAACGGTCCGGGGGTCACGTTTCCAGTAGGGCATGAAAAGGATTCAGGAAGTAAACTGATTTGTATTCAGGTCACCGTACAGGGGTCAAAATACCAAGAGATCAAAATAAATTCAAGGAGCAGACAGAAGGGAAACCAAGCAACAGTCCAGGGTCAGATGATAACAGAGATCAGAATAGACCAGACACAGGAGTGCAGGCCAAACAACACTTCAAATGGAACTTATGACTGGCAGAGTTCTGGGAAAGGCTGCTCAGTAAAGTAGCAGAGCAATCACTGGGAAGACAGACACCTGAGCAACCCAGCACCATAATGGAAGCCTGTGCTGTCAAAGACTGACAGCTCAGCACACCAGATACCAAACACAGCAGTGAGTCTTACTGCGTCTGAGACGTCCTGAGCGGAGGAATCTTGACAACTTCATTGCACTCGATTACCACCCTGGAAATACCCTATTGTGCTGGTCTCTCTTCCAGTCTCATTTCTTGTATGATTGGAGACCTGGACCCGTTTATCTCCTTTGATTTGATAGTTAATAATTGATCCTAATACGGAGGTGAGCCAGTTTTGCGCGGTGCCGTGTTACCCCTGTGCATCCTTTTGCACCGTCCCTAAGTGCATCCGACATTTCCTTATTGGCTTTATTTTCATGTTTTTTACTTTTTTTGGACTTTTGATTGACAGATTATCTCATCTTCGGCACCTGAAGAGTGAAATGCGATGTTTATATGTGGAAACGTATTTCCCGGCTGTGACATACTTTATTGTCTGTTGAGCAAGCAATATGCATTTCCATTCTGCCCCGGCGGTGGAGAGATCCTCTCTGACACAGAGTCTCATTCTGACTTTTATTCCTTAGTACATTTTCATTTAGGATATGTCAGCTCTTATCATAGAGGCAGAATTGAGTACGGCTGAATTACAAGCAGTGTTTGCTATTTGCTCCCCGGCCTTCAATTGCTTGACTTTATATTAATATATATCAATTGCTTTCTTGACATGTGAACTGACAGTTCGTCATCCCTCGTTGTGTCTTGTTTGTTACCGGCGGCCGGTCCGGCATCCCGTGATTCTCCGCCGCAACCGGCCGGTGACATCTTCCACTTTGCAGTTGTTGCATTATTGTCAGTTGCATAAATGTAGCAGAAGCGGAAATATTGATGTAATGAGCCGATGTCACATCGGTGCAAGAGCGCTCCGCGGCCGGGGTGTATCATGCAACATCCCCCGGTCCTGATCTATGCACGAACCTGTTAGATCAATCACAAGGGCGATAGAATCGTTTATTATACACCCCCCCTTCACCCCCGCTCCTCGTAGATACATATGTATATACTGGTAATCACCGCTATTCCTCACTCCCAGCTTCCTTTGTGGGAGGTAAATGAGTCAATCGGAGGATTCCTGTCTCATTTACATAGGAGATGCATCATTTTCAGGGGGGCTGAGCTTGCAGATATACTCTTTGCTTTGTTTATAAATTGTAATGAGTCGCCCCCGCGGTCGTTGGGTACTCGGAACCGGGCCCTGTCGTCATCGTCTGGGGCTGCAGGATGTCACGGTGTCGTGACCCGGCTCCATGGTCTTGGGCGAGTCAATAAAAAGATCGTCAGGGAAAACAGTTTATGAATTATCGTGACGCCACCCGTGGTTTGTAGCTAGAGGTAGCCACCGCTGCAGTCGAGACCTCTGGGGATGATCAGGGTTGCAGCAGAGATGGTGCGCCCTTCACGGGTAGGGCTGGTCCCCAGGGATACCGCGTAGGAAGTGTAGATGTAGTGCAAAGTTCTCAGTACCCTCAGGCAACCTCCTGCTGCCGGCTCACAGAGTCAGTCTGCCACCTCTCAGGTGCACAATCAAAGTCTCACACTGTTCAGAGCTGGTTTTACTCTCAGCTCGTCAGTTGTTACAACACACACAGTTCAGTACAGCAGCGGCTCCGGTGTGGTCTTAGCAGCTGGGACGGCTCGTCCAGGACACCCCCTTTCATGTTCCTTTTGGGCCTCCTCAGTCTGTTCCACATGCTAGCTACAGTCCAGCGGTCACGGGCTTTTCTGTGGGTGACTTTTCGAGTCCCCTAGCCTTAATATGATGGCCTTCCTTTCACTGCACCGGAGGTTGGGTCTCGGGATATAAAGACCCCACACCCCGCCGGAGTTCGTGGTTTGGGCATATAGCTTCACTGCCACTTCAGCAGAGCTGGCTCTCTGGTTTGGGCCTAGTCCCTCGATGTCCCCGCTGACTCGGACACACCTTGGACCCCCTCTGTCTTCCCTCGGTTCTCAGCCTGGGACCCGGACTAGCCATACGGTGGCACAGGACGCCGGGTCCGGGTTCTCTTAAACTACTTGGCTGTCCGGTGTTCACTCCTTCTCTCTCCTCCAACAACTCTCCTACTCCTCTCTCCCCTCACACACTCCTCCTGGTGTTTTCTGTCCTGTGCTGGGTGTCAGGCAGTCAGCTGCCCCAGGTGCTGGGTGTCAGGTGGTCAGCTGCCCCAGGTGCTGGGTGTCAGGCGGTCAGCTGCCCCAGGTGCTGGGTGTCAGGCGATCAGCTGCCCCAGGTGCTGGGTGTCAGGCGGTCAGCTGCCCCAGGTGCTGGGTGTCAGGCGGTCAGCTGCCCCAGGTGCTGGGTGTCAGGCGGTCAGCTGCCCCAGGTGCTGGGTGTCAGGCGGTCAGCTGCCCCAGGTGCTGGGTGTCAGGCGGTCAGCTGCCCCAGGTGCTGGGTGTCAGGCGGTCAGCTGCCCCAGGTGCTGGGTGTCAGGCGGTCAGCTGCCCCAGGTGCTGGGTGTCAGGCGGTCAGCTGCCCCAGGTGCTGGGTGTCAGGCGGTCAGCTGCCCCAGGTGCTGGGTGTCAGGCGGTCAGCTGGCCCAGGTGCTGGGTGTCAAGCGGTCAGCTGCCCCACGTGCTGGGTGTCAGGCGGCAGCTGCCCCAGGTGCTGGGTGTCAGGCGGTCAGCTGCCCCAGGTGCTGGGTGTCGGGCGGTCAGCTGCCCCAGGTGCTGGGTGTCAGGCGGTCAGCTGCCCCAGGTGCTGGGTGTCAGGCGGTCAGCTGCCCCAGGTGCTGGGTGTCAGGTGGTCAGCTGCCCCAGGTGCTGTGTGTCAGGCGGTCAGCTGCCCCAGGTGCTGGGTGTCAGGTGGTCAGCTGCCCCAGGTGCTGGGTGTCAGGCGGTCAGCTGCTCCATGTGCTGGGTGTCAGGTGGTCAGCTGCCCCAGGTGCTGTATGTCAGGTGGTCAGCTGCCCCAGGTGCTGGGTGTCAGGAGGTCAGCTGCCCCAGGTGCTGGGTGTCAGGCGGTCAGCTGCCCCAGGTGCTGGGTGTCAGGCGGTCAGCTGCTCCAGGTGCTGGGTGTCAGGCGGTCAACTGCCCCAGGTGCTGGGTGTCAGGAGGTCAGCTGCCCCAGGTGCTGGGTGTCAGGCGGTCAGCTGCCCCAGGTGCTGGGTGTCAGGCGGTCAGCTGCCCCAGGTGCTGGGTGTCAGGCGGTCAGCTGCCCCAGGTGCTGGGTGTCAGGCGGTCAGCTGCCCCAGGTGCTGGGTGTCAGGCGGTCAGCTGCCCCAGGTGCTGGGTGTCAGGCGGTCAGCTGCCCCACATGCTGGCTGTCAGGCGGTCAGCTGCCCCAGGTGCTGGGTGTCAGGCGCTCAGCTGCCCCAGTTGCTGGGTGTCAGGCGGTCAGCTGCTCCAGGTGATGGGTGTCAGGAGGTCAGCTGCCCCAGGTGCTGGGTGTCAGGCGGTCAGCTGCCCCAGGTGCTGGGTGTCAGGCGGTCAGCTGCCCCAGGTGCTGGGTGTCAGGCGGTCAGCTGCCCCAGGTGCTGGGTGTCAGGCGGTCAGCTGCTCCAGGTGATGGGTGTCAGGCAGTCAGCTGCCCCAGGTGCTGGGTGTCAGGCGGTCAGCTGCCCCAGGTGCTGGGTGTCAGGCGGTCAGCTGCTCCAGGTGATGGGTGTCAGGCAGTCAGCTGCCCCAGGTGCTGGGTGTCAGGCGGTCCGCTGCCCCAGGTGCTGGGTGTCAGGCGGTCAGCTGCCCTAGGTGCTGGCTGTCAGGCGGTCAGCTGCCCCAGGTGCTGGGTGTCAGGCTGTCAGCTGCCCCAGGTGCTGGGTGTCAGGCGGTCAGCTGCCCCAGGTGCTGGGTGTCAGGCGGTCAGCTGCCCCAGGTGCTGGGTGTCAGGCGGTCAGCTGCCCCAGGTGCTGGGTGTCAGGCGGTCAGCTGCCCCAGGTGCTGGGTGTCAGGCGGTCAGCTGCCCCAGGTGCTGGGTGTCAGGCGGTCAGCTGCCCCAGGTGCTGGGTGTCAGGCGGTCAGCTGCCCCAGGTGCTGGGTGTCAGGCGGTCAGCTGCCCCAGGTGCTGGGTGTCAGGCGGTCAGCTGCCCCAGGTGCTGGATGTCAGGTGGTCAGCTGCCCCAGGTGCTGGCTGTCAGGCGGTCAGCTGCCCCAGGTGCTGGGTGTCAGGCGGTCAGCTGCCCCAGGTGCTGGGTGTCAGGCGGTCAGCTGCCCCAGGTGCTAGGTGTCAGGCGGTCAGCTGCCCCAGGTGCTAGGTGTCAGGTGGTCAGCTGCCCCAGGTGCTGGGTGTCAGGCGGTCAGCTGCCCCAGGTGCTAGGTGTCAGGCGGTCAGCTGCCCCAGGTGCCATAATTCATAGGAACATCCCTTTAAGGAACCCCTTTAAGGAGACATCCTCCATTCTGATCCTCCATCCACATCCAAGAACAAAAAGGTCTGACTATGGAGAAACGACGTCTGTACAACCGGCTTCATATTGGGAATATCTGAAGCGTGAAAATCCCAAATTAACCGAAATTCTAATAGACGATTGTGAGATTATTATCTCTCTGCAAAGAAAGCGGTGAATAAAAAGAGCATTATATCTGCCGAGAGGTCACCTTGGTGGTCCGGCGGAGCCCAGCAACAGATTAAAATAGAAGTGGATTATGTGTGACAGGTGGAGGGAGCAGATGACAGAGGGAGACTGGACGGGGGAGATAACGCCGCCGCGATGTACTGTACAGAACAATAGACCCAGATGTGAGAAAGAAAGAGATTTCCACATCATCCCTTCTCTGAGCTGATTCCTGTCTGGAATCACAACGGAGACAAACGTTGTGTGTTATTAATATTAACCCTGCATTTAAAGGGTATGGATACTTTTGCAACATTTAAAATCATACTCTAACACGTTTAAAGGTTCCCAAGCAGCAGGATTTAGGGCTGTAAAGTGAAGGCAGCTCCTTACAGGCTCTGGGATACTGAGTGCAATCAGGCCTTTACTTGAATGATTCCATGTTTGATTGCAGAGAAAAGTGTCATAAAACTCCTGGAAAACAGGGCAGCAGATGATTGCTGTGTGCAGCACTGTGTCACTATCTGGGGTTGTTGTTTTTTTCTCTCCTCTGCAGACATGAATTTCAGCTGTAAGCCAAACCCTTCTACTTCCCCCCCCTTCCCCTCCAATCTCTTTCAGTTTCTGGCTCCTGCGCACTGCTACTGTACTCCAGCCACACAGTGTGTGACACAACTGAAGGTAGAGATGAAAGGGAGGAGGGGAGGTTTGGCTTTCAGCTGAAAAAAAAACCAACCCCAAATAGTGACACAGTGCTGCACACATCAATCATTTGCTGCCCTGCTTTCGAGGAGATTTATGACACTTTTCTCTGCAATCAAACTTGGAATCATTCAAGTAAAGGTATTATAATGATATTTATGTAGCGCTATTAATTCCATAGCTCTTTACATACATTTGCAGCACTGTCCCTATTGAGTCACCATATACAGTGCTAACCACTGAGCCACCATATACAGTGCTAACCACTGAGCCACCATATACAGTGCTAACCACTGAGCCACCGTATACAGTGCTAACCACTGAGCCACCATATACACTGCTAACCACTGAGCCACCATACAGTGCTAACCACTGAGCCACCATATACAGTGCTAACCACTGAGCCACCGTATACAGTGCTAACCACTGAGCCACCATATACAGTGCTAACCACTGAGCCACCATATACAGTGCTAACCACTGAGCCACCATATACAGTGCTAACCACTGAGCCACCGTATACAGTGCTAACCACTGAGCCACCGTATACAGTGCTAACCACTGAGCCACCATATACAGTGCTAACCACAGAGCCACCGTATACAGTGCTAACCACTGAGCCACCATATACAGTGCTAACCACTGAGCCACCATACATAGTGCTAACCACTGAGCCACCATATACAGTGCTAACCACTGAGCCACCATACAGTGCTAACCACTGAGCCACCATATACAGTGCTAACCACTGAGCCACCATACAGTACTAACCACTGAGCCACCATACAGTGCTAACCACTGAGCCACCATATACAGTGCTAACCACTGAGCCACCATATACAGTGCTAACCACTGAGCCACTGTGTACAGTGCTAACCACTGAGCCACCATATACAGTGCTAACCACTGAGCCACCATATACTGTGCTAACCACTGAGCTACCATATACAGTGCTAACCACTGAGCCACCGTATACAGTGCTAACCACTGAGCCACCATATACAGTGCTAACCACTGAGCCACCATATACAGTGCTAACCACTGAGCCACCATATACAGTGCTAACCACTGAGCCACCATATACAGTGCTAACCACTGAGCCACCATATACAGTGCTAACCACTGAGCCACCATATACAGTGCTAACCACTGAGCCACCGTATACAGTGCTAACCACTGAGCCACCATACAGTGCTAACCACTGAGCCACCATATACAGTGCTAACCACTGAGCCAGCATATACAGTGCTAACCACTGAGCCACCATATACAGAGCTAACCACTGAGCCACCATGTACAGTACTAACCACTGAGCCACCATATACAGTGCTAACCACTGAGCCACCATATACAGTGCTAACCACTGAGCCACCATATACAGTGCTAACCACTGAGCCACCATATACAGTGCTAACCACTGAGCCACCATATACAGTGCTAACCACTGAGCCACCGTATACAGTGCTAACCACTGAGCCACCGTATACAGTGCTAACCACTGAGCCACCGTATACAGTGCTAACCACTGAGCCACCGTATACAGTGCTAACCACTGAGCCACCATATACAGTGCTAACCACTGAGCCACCGTATACAGTGCTAAACACTGACCTTCCATACAATGCTACCCACTGAGCCACCGTGCTGCCCAAGATATGATTGCATTAAGTATCCCAGAGCCTGTAAGGCACCGGTTTTACTTTATAGCCCTAAATCCTGCTGATTGCTTCCTTTAAAATAAAAAAAAAGTAGCAACTTTGTAAATATTCTTGAAAGCAAATATAAAAATCAACACTTATAATGATGTTCCAATGAATCCAAAATAAATCACATAGATGTGTGCATTGATGGTGTGTATACTTTTGCAAAATCTTTAATAATGTTTCAGTGCATTCAAAATAAAATCTAAAGCTGTTTGCAGATTGTCTGAAATAGTATTTGTACCTCTACAATATGCTTAATAATATTAGAAAATAAACCATTTGAAGTAAGTTTGTGCATGGTATTGAAGATATGTAAACTTGTACAATATATTGGAGCAAAAATAATACTAAAACATCTCATTATCTTAGAGGTATGGAGACCTTTGTAGCATTTTCTTATCAATAATGTTTTAATGCAATCAAAATAAAAACTAACACTGCATAGAGTCTGAATGGTCCAGAGAGTTTTGTAACATTTTTAATAATGTAAAAGCCACCAAAATAAAAAAAAAAAAAAAAAAAAAAAAAAATCTTGCATATAGATTTAATGGCGTGAATGTTTTTGTAACCTTTTCAATCTGATACAATGTATCTAAAAAGAGAAATAGAGAGTAACTTTGCAAATAATCTTAAAGGTCACCTGTCACCAGTTTTGGGGGTTATAAACCCTGCC
This sequence comes from Allobates femoralis, assembly GCA_033576535.1. Lineage (NCBI taxonomy): Eukaryota > Metazoa > Chordata > Amphibia > Anura > Aromobatidae > Allobates > Allobates femoralis. The sequence continues at coordinate 120,957,056 of JARQOC010000007.1, forward strand.
CACCACCTTTATCATAATGTAATTGGGGTTCCTGTAACCCCTATATATATATTTATTCATTTATATAGCGCTATTAATTCCATAGCACTTTACATACATCAGTAATATCCTCAGACGTCCCTCTGAACCTCAGAGATAGAGTTTTATTCTGTCCCGCGTTGTATGGTCATTTCTGTTAAGGGTTATATGGGGTCTGCAGATTAAGGAGCCTAGTAAACCTCTTTAAAGGGAACCTGTCACCTGATTTTTGATTTCTAAATTAAAAGCGCCATCTTCAGCAGCGAATATGCTGCATTCTATGTAGGTGCCTATAATGCCCTGACTGCCCCTGCACACCCCATTAATACCTTATGTCATGGGATCCTTCTCTGGTATCCCACAATCAACAGAGCGAGAAATGTGTGAACAACTCTAAAACCTTTTTTGCTTGAAAACATAAAAATCCATAGAACAATCCATCAGAAAAATCCATAAAAAAATCCAGCAGTATACTGTATCCAGGTAAACCAGGTTTCTCTAAATCCCTTTGTGGAGCTGGTCTCAACTCAGTGTCCCACACAGACTGAAATCACACCGCCTCTCCTTAATCTAACCACCTCCCATATCCAAAACCAGGTCAAACTCCTGGGGGGTGAATACAAACATCTACAGGCAGAGGACTAGAATGACCAAGTAAGGAGATGTCATAGTAATTCAATTATCAGACCCTCTGTAGTGTAATGACTACACAGGAAGTGAGGAAAGGGGAGCATACACAGTAAAGGAACAACACTTAATCCAATAAAATATAACCCACCATATCCACCATCACACCTTATATAAATCTCCCTCCCTGTATTATAATTACCTTGTTCTGGTCCGATAGGCTTGATTACAGATCCGCCCACTATAGCTCGCCACAACGTCTGACCGCCTTTACTTCTAATTGTTTTGGGTAACTCCTCCTTGGTCATCTACATCACGCTCTGAAATCTCACACATGCGCAGTGGTTCTCCGGCTCGCTCAGGTGCACTGTGCTCTGCCCTACCACAAACAGAGCCTAAAACATACGTAGGCATGCGCGAACCTCTGAGGTCTCTGAGCATGCACGAGATGAGATTTCACCCTAGCTTTCAGGATGACGTTTTCTGCATCATTCATATACCAGGGTGAATCTCACACTTCCACAGAGACCTTAGAGTTTTGCTCATGCGTTGATGAGTTTTATGCTCTTTCCCCAGTAAGGCAGAGTACAGTGCGCCTGCGCGAGGTGAAGAAACCGCTCCACAGGCGTTAGCTTAACTCGGGAGCAGTTACCACAACAATTAGAATAAAAGGAGGTCAGAGGCACAGTAAATGCAGGACAGACGGATCTGTATTCAAGCCCATTGGACCAAAACGAGGTAATTGTAATACAGGACGGGAGATTTTTGGTAAGATATTAATTCGGTGTACAGGGGCAGTCAGGGCATAATACCCACCTTCATAGAATGCATCAGAGGCGCTCCTGAGGGTGGCACGTTTAGTTTACAAATCAAAATTGTGGTGACAGGTTCCCTGTAACAACCTTCTGTTGCATCAAAAATGAAACAAATGTAGCACTTCTCTAAATAATCATAAACACACGTATGTATAAATAATCATAAACACACGTATGTATAAATAATCATAAACACACGTATGTATAAATAATCATAAACACACGTATGTATAAATAATCATAAACACATGTATGTATTTCTATTGGTAATAATATTTCAATGTCTAAAAAAAAAAATTACCTCAAGTATTCGTAAACTTTTGCAATTTGCATCTTCACTAATGTTTGATGTTGGAATATTATTGAACATCCTGCAAAAGTTTCCGGATACTTAAAGTTACTTACAAAATATCCTAATAATAATAATTCAGCAACTTTACAATCCGTATTTCCAGCACTGAGCAGATCTTTCAGTCACTCTCTGCCCTGCAGCTGCCCCACTCCACCCCACAGCCAACACACTCCACCCCACTCAACCTCACTCAACCCCACAGCCACCACATTATGCTCCACAGTCACCCCACTCTACCCCGCATCCACCCCTCAACCACCCTATTCCGCCCCACAGCAGCCTCACTTTTCCCCGCAGCCACCCCACTCTGCCCGCAGCCGCCCCACTCCGCCCTGCAGCTGCCCCACTCTACCCTGTAGCCATCCCACTCTGCCCCGGAGCTACTCCACTCTGCCCTACAGCTGCTCCACTCTGCCCCACAACCACCCCACTCTGCCCGCAGCTGCCCCACTCCGCCCTGCAGCTGCCCCACCCTACCCTGTAGTCACCCCACTCTGCCCCACAGCCACCCCACTCTGCCCGCAGCTGCCCCACTCCGCCCTGCAGCTGCCCCACTCTACCCTTCAGCCACCCCACTCTGCCTCGCAGCCACCCCACTATGCCCCACAGCCACCCCACTTTGCCCTGCAGCCGCTCCACTCTTCTCAGCAGCCACCCCACTCTGCTCCATCCTACCCTGTAGCCACCCCACTCTGCCCCACAGCCACCCCAGTCTGCCCGCAGCCGCCCCACTCCGCCCTGCAGCTGCCCCACTCTACCCTGGAGCCACCCCACTCCGCCCCGCAGCCACCCCACTCTGCCCGCAGCCGCCCCACTCCGCCCTGCAGCTGCCCCACTCTACCCTGTAGCCACCCCACTCTGCCCCACAGCCACCCCACTCTGCCCGCAGCTGCCCCACTCTGCCCGCAGCTGCCCCACTCCCCCTGCAGCTGCCCCACCCTTCCCTGTAGTCACCCCACTCTGCCCCACAGCCACCCCACTCTGCCCGCAGCCGCCCCACTCTGCCCTGCAGCTGCCCCACTCTACCCTTCAGCCACCCCACTCTGCCTCGCAGCTGCCCCACCCTTCCCTGTAGTCACCCCACTATGTCCCACAGCCACCCCACTTTGCCCTGCAGCCGCTCCACTCTTCCCAGCAGCCACCCCACTCTGCTCCATCCTACCCTGTAGCCACCCCACTCTGCCCCACAGCCACCCCACTCCACCCCGCAGCCTCCCCACTCTACCCTGGAGCCGCCCCACTCTGCCCCACAGCCTCCCCCTATGCACATAATTCTCTGCTATAAAGTTATGTAAAAATCTTTATTCGTTTACTTTGAATTTTTCAATTGCATTCACTATTTTTTTTGCTCCTTAACCTTTCCTCATTGAGACATGTCAGGGTGTACACTATTCTTGAAGTTGGCACCATTGAGTTGATTTGTAGAATCACAGCCGGGTATCTGGAAAATGACCTATTACTACATCATTAAATGCTGAATACTCTGTACGTCTGCGGAAAGACACGAGCACGTGATCGCTCTGTTCTGACAACACATGAAATTGGGATTTATGGTCTGGACCTTAATATTACAATCCCTAATGTGACAGCAATTGAATTACTAGATCATTTTGCAGCATTTATGCCATGTGCCTCTTTTACCAGTAAGAAGTATAAATGTTAATGATTGCAAGTCTCCCGTCCGGATGTAAGAACACCATTACAGGCCACTTACACGGATCCCGCCTGGATTTATGGCAGATTTGTTAGCAAAAGGAAATCGAACCATTTAAGGATGAGAAAAAAAAGGAAGAATTCTTGTGTAAGCGATTGTGCCTAAGTGCTTCATGTCCTTTAAGGTGGACAATAAAGAGCATTATATTAATGGGGATTATAAGTGGGATTGTGTGAGATCCAGAACTAGTGGGACATATGTAATGTGAAGACCTGAAGCTTCTACAGACCATAGTAGGTCCATTGTGCCTTAAAACATCACCATTGACTTCTGGTGCTGGTTGACACTGCCGCACCCGGGACTACCTGAAAGCTTCATTTTTGTTGGTTTACGTCCAACACTCAAGACCAACAAAGAGATGCTCCGGTTGTGTTATCTCAGACTTCTCCTCTTCTATCCAGAGTCTATAGGATCCTCACTGGTTACCTCAATGATATGGGGACAACCTGGAAGTAGAAGATCCCTTAGAATACAAAAGATCTGGCTCAAACAAAACTGAAAACTGGGGTACGCTTGACCTCCTGACCCCGAACTTACCAATTTTTAAACCCTATAATTTGTGGCACATTTACATAACACATCCAAAGTCGCATTACTCCGTGCCGATTCCCCAGCTCTGTTATGATGGTGTAGCAACTCAAACTCACTAGAAACTGCAGCTGACACTGAGGGTCTCTGTACAGACTAGAGATGCTCACCCTGATGGTTCCTGTACATATAGACATCCCAACCCTGCAATCCCTTAGCGTTCCTGCATAAGCTGGGAGAGCCCCGACCACAGACTAAACTATGGCAGCTCCGACCTATTCTGCCTGATCGGCCATCGATCGCTTCACGTTCCTCCTAAAGAATCTGAGTGCAGAGCTGAGTACTATATACATACAGAAGGAAAGGTGTGCCGAGGTAGAAAGTGATCCTGGAGTGTAACAACAAAATAGAAGAGATGGTGCGCTAAGAGCGTACAATGACAGTGCATTACAGTGCATAGCTGGTTAAAGCTGTGCGCTGGCCATGGTGCTGATACATCAGCACCATGGCCAGCGCACCGGAGTTTAAATGTATGCTGGCCATGGTGCTGATGTTAATACATCAGCACCATGGCCAGCGCACAGCTTTAACCAGCTATGCACTGTAATAACACGGTGAATTTTCCGAACCAAGGACAGCGGCTGTCATTGTACGCTCTTAGCGCACAGTACCATGGAGATCTCCTGAGTGCAGGAGTCGCCCGGCAAATACAGTAATTTACTGTTTAGCGATTATTGCCGGCTTTTAAGAATAAAGTGCATTAACCCCTGCTGACCCAGTGTGTGATGTCAGCATGTGTCCAGGGAGTGTGGGCATACCCGGACACAAGCTGGCACCACACAAACATGGGGTTAACTCTGCATAAACCGGCTTATTAGCCGCATCTGCAGCCTCTATGCTGACACGCTGCACAGAGGCTGCAGATGGAGTTAATATGCAGGTTAACCCCGGGAATTTCAAAATGTGGACAGCGGCTGTGTTTTTATGAATGATCTTTCACCGCTGCTGTCACAGTGGTGAAAGATGATTGCACACTGGGCTGGGAATATGGCAAATTCAAACTCCGCGGTGAAATCGCGTTCAATCGCAGCATGCGAGTCTCCATCGCATTACACTCACACGAGGTACACGGATGGTGTGCCTTTAGCCTAAAGAACATCCTACAGCCTAACAATGAACAGAAGATAGCAACAGAGTAAAAATGCTAAACAGCAGAGAGATGAACCCTAGCTGGTCCCCCACTGACTGGCAGTAAGAACAGTAGAAACTAAAGGTAATATGTGGAATCCAACTGCGTTGCTGTACAATCGACCATTGTTGCTGGTTTAGGATTCCATTGAACCACCTGCCAGGTGCGAAACAGCTGCCGTCGTCCTGTGTCTCCAAATCGCCCTTCCCATTGCCAATGCCTTAGGATATCTCTGTGATGAAATGAATGAAATACCATGAAGATGATACTTTGTGTGAGCGCCTCTTCACTTCTTCTCATCTGGGTTCATGTATTTTATATTGTGATACATCAGACTTTTCTGAATTCAGCGGAACCAAATATGAGTATTTTTCATTTTGTTTTTATTGTTTTATTTTTTAGTGGTGTGATATGAACTTTGGTTCACTCTCTTTATTCTTTTCATACTTTTAGTAACTTTCTTCCCACTTTTTTTTGTTTTTAATAGTTCCCTTAGGAAACTTGGAGCTACGATCGTCCGATCGCCGGTGCTACAATGTATCAGGGCATCAGCACTGACATGAGCGGAACGTCAAACCTCATGAAGGGGTTAATATAATAAGTGTTTCTGCTGTAAGAGAAATAAGTAATGTGATATAAAGAGCGAAGAGAAGCCGAGACTCCGAGTACCACAGACCAGGAACCCTCGGCCATCTCGGGGGTGTTTTTAGGTGGATTCTTCTCTGTACGGACAATTAGATTACGGTAAGTGCGGACGCCCCGCGCCGTGAATCATTCATGAGAAGCTTTTATCACATCTCTACTCTGGAGAAAATGCTGAACCTGGTTATGGGGTCACCCAAGCCGCCAGACATTTTTATTGGTCGGCCTTGTGACCCCCAGATTGAGGGGCTTTTCTATGAAGAACATTTATTCTTACTGGAAGATTGATCCCAGCTGGAAGTCTCTTATTGAAATATTCATTTGTCCTCATAATCAAGAGAAATGAAAGCCGTCTGCGATGATGAGATACAAGAATTCTAAGTTATCGAAACCCACCGAGACCGATGGATCCTAACAAGTAAGGACTGGGATAGGGGGCAAGTTAGGAAGTCACTCCCCCGGTAAGGCTACATTCACACTGGGCGTTTAGGATCCGTTTTTGGTGCTGCGTTTTTTTTAAAACTGCACCAAAAATGGATCAATCAAAACATCTGCAGGAAGTGAATGGGATTTTCTACCGTGTTTCCCCGAAAATAGGGCGCCCCGGGGATTTGGCCTGGGTGCCTAATATAAGGCACCCCCCGAAAATAAGACATGGCAGGACAAAAAAAAAAATTCATACTCCCCTACTCCGGGCTGGGCGCCGCAGATGTACAATAGTAAGCCATCAGCCAATCAGGCGGTTACTGGCGTCTGATTGGCCGCGGCATTACCGTACATCTCCTATACAGAGGGCATCTGCGCCGCTCAGCGTAGATGTACGGTAATGCCGCAGCCAATCAGACACCAGCAGCCGCCTGATGGCTTACCATCTACGGCGCCTGGCTATGTACGCACCGGGGGACATCAAGTGGTGGGCGGCGGTGGTGGCGGTAAGCTCTGGCAGGCTCCAGTGATGTGTTTGACTGTGTGTGTGTGTGGCTGTGTGTGTGTGGCTGTGTGTATGTTTGACTATGTGTGTGTGGCTGTGTGTGTGTTTGACTGTGTGTGTGGCTGTGTGTGTGGCTGTGTGTATGTTTGACTGTGTGTGTGTGGCTGTGTGTGTGTTTGACTGTGTGTGTGGCTGTGTGTGTGTGGCTGTGTGTGTGTTTGACTGTGTGTGTGTGGCTGTGTGTGTGTTTGACTGTGTGTGTGGCTGTGTGTGTGTGGCTGTGTGTGTGTTTGACTGTGTGTGTGTGGCTGTGTGTGTGTTTGACTGTGTGTGTGTGGCTGTGTGTGTGTTTGACTGTGTTTGTGTGTTTATGGCTAGAGGAATGTTGGAGGATGATGGGGGCTACAGAGGGACAGTGGCAGATGATGGGGTCTAGGGATAGTGGAGGATGATGGGGGGGCTACAGAGGGATAGTGGAGGATGCTTAATATAAGGCGCCCCCCCGAAAATAAGACATGGTCATCTTTGGGACCAAAAAAAAATATAAGACGGTGTCTTATTTTCGGGGAAACACGGTAGTCTCTGTTCAGACACTGCGTTATTGACAGCTGCGTAGTGATGCAGAATATAATGAGCATCACTTAGTGTGGCATTTTCCTGCTGCGCTTTCTGCACCACCAACATCCAATTACATACCCTTCTCCTGATCCCCGGTGATGACTTCCTTCCGTGCACCGGCAGGACCTGTGTGTAGTCAGGTACGATACTTTAGGACCTGTGCACCTTGTGACTCATCATGTGACTCATCACATGGTGCACAGGTCCTAATGTATCGTACCTGACTACCCAAAGGTCCTGCCGGTGCACGGAAGGAAGACATCACCGGGGATTGCGAGGAGGGTAAGAAAGTATGTATGTGTCTCTGTGTCTGTCTGCATCCCCCGAAAACGGAGCAAGAAATCAACACAAATTTATGATGCATTTGTGATGTTTTTTGCAAAAAGAGGATACATTTTTGGTGCAAAAACTGAACCGAAAATTGATCAATAACTATGAAAACGTAGCCAATCATTACATGTCCTGAAGACCATTAAATACATTGTGGCTAGAGGTGAGCAAATCAGATCTAAAGGTACCGTCACACGTGGCAATATTGCTTGCAATTTCACTGGCAATTTGCTGGTTGCAGTGAAATCATGGACACATTGTTCTATCTTGTTGCTGTGTACAAATGTAACAATGTGTTCATGATTTCACTGCAACCAGCAAATTGCCTGTGAAATTACATGCAATGTTGCCGCGTGTGACGGTACCTTAAAAAATATGAATTTTCCAAAAAATTATGAATTAGAATTTTTGAGAAATTTGATTCGCACAAAAATAAAGTTTCACTCATCTCTAAGAATGAGCAAACCAGACTTTAATGTTTCGAGTTCATTCCGAACACAGACTTTACAAACATTTTCAGTAATCGGGTTTAGAGTTCGGGTGTGCATATCACTGGAGCGAGTATCGCTGTGCTTGGGTACACTCGGTGCTTGGGTACACTCGGTGCTCAGGTACACTCGGTGCTTGGGTACACTCGGTGCTTGGGTACACTCGGTGCTCAGGTACACTTGGTGCTCGGGTACACTCGGTGCTCAGGTACACTCGGTGCTTGGGTACACTCGGTGCTCGGGTACACTCGGTGCTTGGGTACACTCAGTGCTCAGGTACACTCGGTGCTTGTGTACACTCGGTGCTTGTGTACACTCGGTGCTCAGGTACACTTGGTGCTTGGGTACACTCGGTGCTCGGGTACACTCGGTGCTTGGGTACACTCAGTGCTCAGGTACACTCGGTGCTTGGGTACACTCGGTGCTTGGGTACGCTCGGTGCTTGGGTACACTCGGTGCTCGGGTACGCTCAGTGCTCGGGTACACTCGGTGCTCGGGTACACTCGGTGGTCGGGTACACTCGGTGCTCGGGTACACTCGGTGCTCGGGTACACTCGGTGCTCAGGTACACTCGGTGCTCGGGTACACTCGGTGGTCGGGTACACTTGGTGCTCGGGTACACTCGGTGCTCGGGTACACTCGGTGCTCGGGTACACTTGGTGCTCGGGTACACTCAGTGGTCGGCCCAGTGTGAGCCGGTTGCAGAATTTGAATGGCTCACACTGGCAGTAAAATCAGCATTATTGGTTGTAGGGTGTACAAAAGAAATGACAAATCCCCAACCTTCCTCCCCAGAAGTGTTTTGCTTAAGGCTGGCTGTATGTCCAATCACTGGCTTCCTATGAGGTTCGGATCAAGTTTGGACCCAGAACTGAACTATATAAAAAGACCAGCAGAACCCCAAGAACCTGAACTTTGATGGGTCCGCTCCTCTCTACTCATCTCGCCTCCTATATCTGTCCCTCCACCGCTGGATCCTCTCATTGGTTGCTCTTCAGCCTTCATCAGGATATTCCTGGTCTTCTATCTTTAGATGCTGCCATTGATTGGATCCTATTAACATTACTGACCTTGGCCGCTCCCTACTGACATTGATCGCTCCCTATGTAACCACATGGAGTCTAATGAACAGCACCGGAAGACAGGAGACCGGGAAGAATCTGGAAGAGGAAAGTCAAAGAGTCACCGGATGAAGGACTGGGCAGCAGTGGGACAAGTACAGGGGAGGCTGAGGAGAGGCGAGCAGAAGAGTTTACTGTTTTGTAATCTCTTCCTGGCGGATTCCATTTGCACAGAATTCGTTTGATGCACATCAAATCTTTATCCACAAACTGAAGGTGTGGCCGACCTCAGAGCAGCGCTTACACTCTCTACAGCAGAGAGCTCGCAAGTGCTGCACTCCTTGACGAGGAAACCATCTAAGCGGCCGGTAAGCCAGACAATGAGATGGAAACTACAGAATTAGAAATCCCCTTTTCTGGGGAATGAAGAAGTAAATTGTAAATTGGAGCTATATAGGCTTGGAAAATGCCCTGGTGGACCTATCTAGACTTGGAGAAGACCATGGTGAACCTATCTAGACTTGGAGAAGACACTGGTGGACCTATCTAGGCTTGGAGAAGACCCTAGTAGACCTATCTAGGCTTGAAAAAGACATTGCTGGACCTATCTAGGCTTGGAGAAGAGAAGACCCTAGTAGACCTATCTAGGCTTGGAGAAGACCCTGGTGGAGCTATCTAGGCTTGAAGAAGACCCTGGTGAAGCTATCTAGGCTTGGAGAAGACCCTGGTGAAGCTATCTAGGCTTGGAGAAGACCCTGGTGAAGCTATCTAGGCTTGGAGAAGACCCTAGTGGAGCTATCTAGGCTTGAAGAAGACCCTGGTGAAGCTATCTAGGCTTGGAGAAGACCCTGGTGAAGCTATCTAGGCTTGGAGAAGACCCTGGTGAAGCTATCTAGGCTTGGAGAAGACCCTAGTGGAGCTATCTAGGCTTGGAGAAGACCCTGGTGAAGCTATCTAGGCTTGGAGAAGACCCTGGTGAAGCTATCTAGGCTTGGAGAAGACCCTGGTGAAGCTATCTAGGCTTGGAGAAGACCCTAGTGGAGCTATCTAGGCTTGGAGAAGACCCTGGTGAAGCTATCTAGGCTTGGAGAAGACCCTGGTGAAGCTATCTAGGCTTGGAGAAGACCCTGGTGGAGCTATCTAGAATGCACAAGATCAATCTTTCTACAGAACGTTCATCAATCAAGTCGCCTTGCCTTGAGATCAAGCTGAAGGCCCTTAAATAATAATAAATAATGTTTAAGAAAACATTTTTCACCAGTTGATCTTTCACTATGAATCTTTGAACGGTCTATTATGTCAAAGAACTATTTTAATCTGAGATGCTATAAAAGCTGAGGCAGCTTCTAACATAAACTTTGGTGGCTGCATCGGCGCTTTAAGATACTTGTCAGGTTAAGGTGCATCTGTGTATCTGTCATCACATTGAATAAAATTTGGAGTGCAAATTGGGAAGAATGCATTGGTAACGACTGTCAGATGTTCGCCCCCAGCACTTTATAGTCACTTGGTTACAGAAGGGGAACTTGAGGATCTGGCCACCAAGACTTTTATAACAAAGGCTGAGTCCCACAGTGTTGGTATGGGGGCCGTATGCCTGGCATGAACGCCCTAATTGTGCACCTGCATCAAACCTCCTACCACCTGAGGCATCCCAGTGCCCCTTCTGATTATTAGACAATGTCACCCCTCGGGATTTGAACCCTCAAGCCTGTGTTGTGTGATTTTCATTTTTCACCTTTGACCACATTTAGTTCTATTTCTTTCTGGATTCTTATCTGTTTTCCTGGTTTCATTCCTCTTTGGACAACAGGTGTTTTCATTTGTTAACTTAGTCTGCCCTATCACCTTTTGGATGCGGCTATTTATACCTTCCCCTGGCTGATCTTTCCTGCTGGTGATATTCTTTGTGGATTCTACATGGAGTTACAGCCATACTGCCTTTGCCAGTCAGAGATCAGCTAGGTGTTTTATCTCTGCTGTTTCTTCTGTCCTACTTCTTTCTTTATCTAGGATGTAGGAGCCATTTCTTTTTAGCAGTAGTACTTCACTTTGCTTTTGTGGTTTATGTTTTCTCTATTTCTGCACGCCTACAAGAAATGCTTGACGGCTAATTAGGAAGCCACGTCCAAGTTGTCATCTTTTTGTCTTGTGCTTAGGGTTATTCTAGCCTGTACAGGTGCCACTAGGGACTACACAGCTAGGAACCTTAGTCTGTACAGGAACCAGTTGGATCAGGTGTGTTTATTCTGTGATAGGCCTTAGGTACCTGCGTGAGTTACTACGAGAGCCTAACACCCCTGTGTGATGGATCGGCCACCGAACCTGGCAGCTCCACAGCGCCTCCTGTTAAACCCAGGTCAGTCAGAGAACTGCCTGAGGATAAAGAAGGGCCGCAGCTGCCCTGTCTGTGCTGGTTTATTAAGGCACCTCTCAGTGAGTGTGGTATACGCCTTCTAACGCCTTGTAACAATGAACCGTTCTGTAGGTGGAGGCCCAGTTACATAATTGTAAGCTTTATGTTTTCTTCTTCCGAAAGACGTTGTAATTGCAGACCCGGGTTCCCTTTGTATCATTAATTTCTATAGAAAACAAAGGTGTAATTTTCTGCACTGAGCGGTGTATTTTGTAGGGTAAACCCGATGTGAAGGCGCCGTTCAGCGTCCGCTCCCTGCAGTACTTGTTGTCGTTGCGTCTCCCCGGATCGGTAATTGTTTGATGGTTTCTCAGCAGAACAGCAGATGGTTTGCAGCTCAGGGATATATGTGAGAGGCAGGTGCTTCGCCCCATTAAATTATACATGTAATCCTATCTATAGGAATCGGAGCCCTGATACCGGCGCTCAAGGTTATACTGCGTTTGATGTGGTTCAAACGGATCCCGGCTCCTCAGATATGTAAAGCTTTTATGGGAAAATACAATATTTAAAACATTCCAGACTCTTTTTCTTCTTTTCCACGAAGGCGAGTTTTTTATATTTTGCTGTTCATCATTTCATAGTTTCAAATATAATAATATTGTTTATGGGTCCGAGCCTCCATATCACATTACTAGGAGCTGTGACCACCGAATGAGGTCCTCAGTATCAGAAACGCTGGAGGAGATTTATCTACAATGTCAAATGAGGCACAAAGTTACTAGTTTATGAGACGGGCAAGAATAATGTATTTTACTGTGTGTCTGTACAGGTACATGCATTGGCTATTAACATTCATGATAAGGAAACATTCACCTTAAAGGGGTTGGGCGAAACGTCTCGGGACTCTGTCAATTTTCCACCCTGCTGAGCCACAGCCTGGCTGGTTTTATTTTTGTGTTTCTCTTCTTTTGGTTTGTTGTTACCATGTGTTCTCAGTTGCTTATTGTCTCTGTCCTATCACATCCCGGCTGAAGCTATTTATACTCTCCTGATACCAGCCTTCCCTGCTGGCTATATTTCTGTGTGGACTTCTGCTATGGAGTTACAGCCCTTCTGCTGGGGATTTTTACCTGTTGTGCATAGACCAGTGTTGTTTTTACTCTGTGTTTGCCTTTCCTTCACCTTTATTCTATTTTCTATCAGGGTGGTAGGAGGCTTCCCTTGCTTGCATTTATTATTGCTCCCTTGTCCACTTGTGCACGTGTTTTATGTTTCCTCACCTTTGGGTCCCTGATTATCTCTGCATGCTTTCCCTATCTTAGTTTGTAGTGCAGAGTTACTTGTAGTGCAATCTCCCCTCTGTTTCCTCAGGAGGTAAGAATAACAACTCGATGGTCTTTTAGGCAGACAAGTCTAAGTTGTGGTATTTTAGATGTGCGGCTTGGGGTATTCTATGAACCAATAGTGTAGATGCGGATAGGGATACTAGTCTGTACAGGAACCAGTAGGGTGTTGTGCGGCTATAGATGTTCCAGTCTGTACAGGAGCTAGTAGGGAGAGCCCACAAGTCAGATTCTGTATGACTTGTATCCAGCATGTTTTAACAGTTTTTCTCTCTTTGCAGGTTGTATCTGTAATTTTTCAGTTGTTTCTGAGCTAGTGGATTGAAAGTAGCTACTCTGATGTCTCCCATATGTAGCACTGTGACTGACATTGCAAAGGTTCTGGCTGTTGCGAAACACATATTTATTACTGTTGCTGAAGGTGGAAAATGGCAATTGGCATCACGGATGAAATCTACCTATGTTAGTCGTGGAATCAGTGAACATTATGTATCCATGATGTAGCACATGGTACAGACTGGAGGAGCAGTGCAGTTCAGAATCCAGCAGTGAAATAAAATCTTGCTAGCAAACATCTGCAGCATATTATAGATGTACGGAGCGGTGTAGCTGTGATTCCAGCACTGGTGTGGGAGCAAATTACCAGAAAGCAGCGCAACAACATGAAGGACGTTATACAGTAGTACTAATTAGTGTATCTGTGAATCTATCACTTAAGTGATATAAAACACTTACTAAAAAGCAGTCTGTACATGTCTTTGGTCTCTCCTCCTTTTTCTAAAGACTTTAACCCCCTTAATGACTTATAACGCACTATGTCCGTTCCGTCATAACTGGTGTCTTTTGAGGGGGCTTGCACGCCGAGAACGCAACTTTGGTTGCAGATAAATTATTCAGCTTTCATGCACCTCTAACAGCTACGAATGGAGCGGCGCTACGCCCGTGGATATTAACCTTTTAAATGTTACTTTCAAACTCTGACAGCGGCATTTAACGTGTGCCCCCCTGCCTTTCAACGGCACTCTCGCAACGTGATAGGCTGTCCTGACAGCCGAGGGGGGGGGGGTGTCTGTCACAGTAGTCCTGTGAAAACCAGCCGATGGCCGGCATTCATAGGAGAATGTTACTTCTGATAGACGGTATATAGTAATATAGTACTGCTCTGTATCGGACAATCACAGGTTCAAATTATTAAATATAGTAAAACGTAGAAAAAAATGTTTAAAAAAAAAACCATTAAAAAATGAAAGATAAGTAAAAGTTCAAATCATCTTGCTTTTACAACGTTGAAAATTAAGAAATAATTAAAAAATGCACATATTTGGTACCGCTGCATTTGTAAAAGTCCAATCTATAAAAAAATAAAATGAAGGCACAAAGACAAAGGGCACCAAAAGGTAACCAAAATTCCTAAAGGTACCTTTACACGCCGCCACTGCGCGGTAGCAACTGCCTGGCATTCAGGATTTTTGTACCTGTTGCCTTGAAATTGCTACAAAGTTGCAGCATGTAATTTGGGAAAGTGATCGAGATTTTCGCAGTTGCTCCCGGTTGCGGTTTCTGAGCCTTGTTCTAAAATCAGAGGCAACCCAGATGGTGAATTGCCCTGGTATTGGCGTGTAAACGGGCGATAGGGATGGAATCAGCGTCGCCTAGTGATTTCCACGGGGCGTGCCAGAGCGTGCTGGATACCGCACCCCATCAGCGATGATTGGTGGGGGCTACTGTGTTACCACTGGCTGTCCCTTCACAGGGCGCCATATTTAAAGAGCTGTCCATTCACACTCCACAATTGGAATGGCGTCATGTATTATCCAGCCTTCCTGCGCAGGCTGCCCAATCATGACGCTATTGCGTGGTCCAATCAGCGTGTTAGCGTCACGGAATACACAAGTCTGTCACGCCTATGTTTTGGCGCCGCAAAACATGTACGCCCACATTCCCTTAGTGATTGCGGCGTGTGAAGCGGCGACGGGATTCAACCGGGGATCTGTTTCAACTTCCGGGGAACCACGTTCCCTTAGGTTGACGATGCAATTGTGGCGTGTACACGCGGCATCGGCGATCGTTAGCAACCGTTAAAAATGTCCACGCGCACGTACGGTTGATACTGATAGTTCCGGCGTGTAAAGGTACCTTTATAGTGCTGACAGTAACTCCGCAATTAATTGTCATTTTACCCCCCCCCCAAAAGCTTTCACCTCTCCCCCTGAAGGCATTTACACTTAGCGCAGTTTCGAGGTTGGCGCTCAACAACACATAGGTGAGAATTTTGCATTTCCAAGGATTGTGAAGAAGGAACTTGTGATATTGGTGATGTAAATCCATTGATCCCTCAGGGTGAGTGAGAAATCCTTAATAAGTGAGAATTAACATTAATTTTAATGGATTCAAATGTCAGGTATGAAATCATCCGTAAACTCAATAGTTAACAATGAGCGAACACATCAAATCCTATCTTCTCCAATATCTTCTGCTCGGCCGATTCACAGACTTTCCTATTCAATGTCGCGTTTAGAAGTTAAAAAGCCGCCTGAAGTTTCCTCGATTATCTCGACGGAGAGATTCTTTGTTGCGTTTATCGTCACCATCTTTGCATTATTTATAAAACTTTCTTTTTTTTAAGGAGAAAATAGAATTCTTCAAATTAATTGCAGATTTTACAAACATGACACAATCGTCGTCGTCTTCTGATAAGCGCCAGGGTAATGGTTTCGTAGGTATCCGCTTATGAAATGGACTTTGATTTCAGCATAAATCTTCTCCCGCTGAATATAAATCATATTGTGGTCCCTAATTATGTTTCATGAATATATTTGCTCTGGGTTTGAATACATAACGAATGATTAACTGTTTGCACCTTCTCCATTTAGAAGGATCGTTTGCTGCTTTCGGTACAAAAAGAAACAAAGAATGTATCGGTCTACGATGGAGGAAAACGGCAGAAACAGCATCGAATGTAAGGAAACCGGTAAAACATCTCAGAACTTTGAAGTTCATGGAGCTGGTGGAAACGTTCACTTTGTGCCCCGCCAGGGTAGTCTCACAGGATTAAGGAAAACGATTGGTTACTGGTTAGGAGCGCCGGGGAACACAAGTAAGGAATCGCTTATGGGTTAACACGTCTATTTACCCCAATGCGTTTCCACAATAGATTGTTGTATTCCTCAGGTGGAAGACAACAATCCATTGTAGAAAAGCGTTGCGGTAAATAGATAGACGTGTTCCCCAGCGCTCCTAACCAGTAACCAATTGTTTTCCTTAATCCTGTGTAACCACCCTCCCTGGGTGCGGCGTTACTGGGGCGGTGGGGAGGCACCGATAGTTTTAACCAAGCGGCCCTGGAATGATAGGACCATTGATGATGTCATACCCTGTGACCGGTGACACATGAGTCACATGACCGCAATTCAGCCAATCGGAGCGGGTCAGGAAGCCGGTGTGGGCTGAGCAGTATCCGAGCGTTGCCGGCGCCCGGAGGTCCCCAGAGATGTACACTACACTGAGGTTGTGCGGAGGTGCACAACCTCTACAGGTGAGAGGCGACCCCTCGTTCATCTTTTAATTGCCCCCGCCAGACGACCAGGTTCTCCCTATGGGAGCGCTTTTATTCTTCTTGTTTTGCCTCCAGGGTAGTCAGACCCCAGTTGAGTAAATCTCCCACAATTCGACACTTAAGAGGTGGAAGGGTGGACTTGATCTCCATTGAAAAAGTTTGAAGCATCCGAGGTTAACTAATCGTATACTCATCTCTTCTCTGTCCCCCGTTTACTGTGTCGCAACTTCCCGTTCCTTGTTACGAAAATGCAATGAGGAGACTGTGGTAGATAAACCAACAGCGATTTACTTACTTCATACAAATAAAGAAAAGATGCCAATGGCACAAGGTCAGAGAATGAGATAACCCCAAACTAAAGGATGGGAATAAAAGTGCAGATAGGGTTTTATCTGGGAGAAAGGCAAGATATCAAGAGCTCACCTTTTAGGGTTGTGAGTAGTCACAACCACTGTAAATGCATATCACGGCTGCAGCGGTCCCCAGTGCCAAATATACGAACCAGTGGTAGATGAAGGGTTAATCACCGCACTGACAGACTTCATTGGACATCAGATTTTGGAAGACATCAAATGTTAGATCAAAGTGTTGGTTTATTTGTCAACGTGTTTCAAGACTCTCTGGCCCCTTACTGGTCATATAGACCATGCATGCTGGTTTGTCTTGAGGAAGGGGCCAGAGAGGGTTGAAACGCGTTGACAAATAAACCAATTCTTTGCTCTAAGGTCAGAGAATGGCACAGTGGGTGGCAATAAAACAGATTAGGTTACAATAAAGAATATAGTAATACAGATGTAGAGGATGAAGTATAATACTATTTACACGTTACTATTCCCCTCCTAATATTCAATAACTGTTACCGTCAACGATATCTTATTCTTATCCATCAGTGGCACTTCTTTACCTGTCACCATCCTCAAGTAACACGAAACACCTAACGGGGTCGGCAACACTACCCGCTATGCTGCAAGTCAAAACACCTAACGGGGTCGGCAACACTACCCGCCACGTTGCAAGTCAAAACATATAACGGGGTCGGCAACACTACCCGCCACGCTGCAAGTCAAAACACCTAACGGGGTCGGCAACACTACCCGCCACGTTGCAAGTCAAAACACCTAACGGGGTCGGCAACACTACCCGCCACGCTGCAAGTCAAAACACCTAACGGGGTCGGCAACACTACCCGCTACGCTGCAAGTCAAAGATGATGGGTCACTTCTCACGCTCAGCACACTAGCCGCCTTCATTCTCAGAAATGCGTCTACAGTCCACACTTAGTAACATACGTCTGCCCATGAAACAACGGCTCATACAGACAGTCCTCCACTACGACCGGTTAATCTCTCCTCCCTTTCGGCTCTTGCTCTGTCGCATCAGGTCCTAAGACCTGTTTTTAGGTCTTCTCCAAGATTTGATCTCAGATCTCCTCTATGACACGGGTCTCCTCTGGGATCCAGTCACGGGTTATCTCTAGGAGCTGGTCACAGGTCTTTTCTGGGATCTGGTCACAGATATTCTCTTCGAGCTGGTCTTGAATCTTCCCTCAGATCTGGCCACTAGTCCCTTCTGGGATCTGGTCTCAGATAATCTTTCAGATCTGGTCACAGGTCTCTTTTTTTTGGATTTGGTCAAGAGTCTTCTCTGTAATCAGGTAAAGGGTCTTCTCTGTGGACTCGTCTCTTGGATCTGTGTCTGTAAGTCGCTCCTCTGCTTTAGGTCCAGGTGCCAACTCCACAACTTCTATGCTCTTTGGGCTTTTATACAGCTGTCACTTGACCTGGTGCCTCCTCCAATCTTCTCCCTAGAGAACACATGCTTCACTCTCTGGTTCTTAATATTGTTATTCTCATCGTTCTGAACATCTTTGATCAGCAGATGGCGCTATTTACTTGCAGACACTCAGTTTAAGCACTATTGTGTGTGTCCCTTCACTCCTTTATCCACATACACTTAAATTGACTCTTTTGTCCTCTATCTTGTTTCTTCCTTCCTTCTACTTTTCCGGTCACTCCATGTCATTGCTTGGAGTGCACCCCATGTAAATTGACTTGCATTGCGCTGCACATGACTGCATGAGACATAGTGAATGGAAGACGTGGCCGGTAGAGAAGTCAAGGTTTATTGCAATGGACCAGCACTGTAGAGAGCACAGGATTAGGAAAAAGAGAACACAGCAATAGGAAAAGAACAATGATCTTAGGTTTAAAGGAGGTTTGGAGGGGAATGTCATTGTGTCAC